>JAOTRI020157315.1:0-20257 GCA_028564885.2 Zoanthus sanctaehelenae
TTTATAGTGTCCCCAATTAGCTTGTAAGCTAAATACCTTGACACTGAAATAAAGTTTATCTAATCTAATCTAATCTACTTGTATTCATAGTTTAATTCTGTATAGAAATTGGCAAAAATACAAATTGAACTTAATGTTACAATACCCCAAGAAGTGAAAAATGTGCAATCCACAAGCTCTATGACCATGCAATCATATGATATACAAAAATTTAAAATAAATCATAAGAAATATTATTGACATTCTTATAAAAATGGTTGGCGACCTGATATCATTTAGTGGCACCCATTCTTTTCAACAAGTGGCAAAAGCAGATTTTCAAAAAAAAACAATTATGTTTTATTTTCAATTGAAGCAATGTCTGGTTTTGTTAGGGCGGACGTGGTTGGTGCAGATGGTAAGAGCTCTACTTTCCAGCCACAAGGTCCTGAGTTCGATCCCCAGCACTTTGCTGAAATTTGAACATTTGTGTGACCGTTTCTTCCGCCTAAGCCAACTCAGCTTTCCATCCTTCCAGAGTAGGTAAATGAGTACCAGCGTCTGCTGGGAGCTAACCTGCAATGGATTAGTGTCCCGACCAGCTAGGGGGAGTCAAAGACTCTCATCCGCTTAACACTACAGAGACCGGAGATAAGCGCCGGCCCTATGGGCCACTAGGCTCGTATAAGGGTTTAGCTTTTTAGTTGGTTTTGTTGGCAATTTATTCAGAAAGGAACCAGACTATCTATAATATCAACAGATTCAGAAAGCTGTTGCTGTATTCCCCAACTACTTCTTGACAAGGTGATCAATTTGTTGTGAGGCGATCTAGTTTATCACTCTACTCAGATTTATTTCCTCAAGAGATGGTGAGGGAGAATGATTGCTCACACTAAAAAGTAAACACTGATAATCAAGACACATTCATCACAGAAATAACTTACATCAAGTAAGTATAAATACCTTCTTGAAGCATTGGATCGAATATGAAATGTCTCTTTATCTCCTACAGTTTTTCTCGTAGCACTCACTCCTTTTTCATCTGTGACTGACAGGAAGCAGCCATTGTGGGTTTGCAAGGCTACTTTGTCTTCTTCAAATATTAATTCAAATTGCTCCTGTGGTCCAATGGCTTCTGTCCTTCCACTAACTTCTCCCATTGTATTCACTGTCATATATCGACCTACAAACATACTATGGCAATTAAGCTCAACATATTTTTAATAAATGTGTGTGAGCGTGATTGGCATAGTGTTTTATGATCAAAAGGTCTCAGTTCAACCCCAGCTCTGCTGAAATTTGAAGATTAATTGTGCAAATTTCTTTTCCACCAAAGCTAACTCCTGTTTTCCATCAATCTGGGCCAGTCGCTCAAAAGCTGATTATCACTAACCCGGCATTTAAACTTTAAGTCGTAATCTTGTTATCTTCTATATGTATACATAAGGACCCAGTCATTCATAAGCTCTGATTATTACACTAACCCAGTATTTAAGGTTTAACACATGGTCTTGTTTCCTGTATCAATAAAATGGATTGATACAGTATATAATTTTGGAAATACAAGTTTGGGATACAGCTATATTTGGGGCATACTTTATTTCTATGCATTCAGTTACGTTTCATCATGTATCAGGGTTTTCATTAACATTTGAATTACAAGGGCACCTTATAGCTACTTAATGAGAACCCTGACATATACTACTAGAGAAGTTAGGGTCTGCTGGGTAAGGATTAGTATGAATGATCTTAAAAAAATTACACCCCAATGTGGAAATTTTACTAAAAAGCAATAAATAAATTTAAAGTTAAGCCTTGCAAAAGATTTTTCAAAAGAGTTCATAGTAGGAAATACTTTAACTGCAATTAAGTTAATAGTCCAGCTTGTAGATTAACCAAAACAATTCTAAATACCAAACTTTGTATCAGAACCGAGTTTAATACATCAAAATATGTCACCCTCCATAGGAAAACAACTTGAATAAGGTAAACACATGTGCACAACATGATAACATGTTAAAACAAAAGATGTGTGTCTCAACACCTTAGAAGCGTGTAAGTGACTTATCTCATTAGTTAGAACGCCATTGATTTTCTTTGCAAGCTAAAAACAATGCTTCGTGTTTAGGCATTCTTTTGCAATATTGAACTTTATAGCACGCTTATCGTGTTAAAGGCATGTTTTGCATTAACTTTTTGACCATGTTAAAGTATTTTCTTATTAAGTCTATGATTGTGTTAAAGCCATTGTCTTTGTTCCCACAGAAAAAAAATAAGCATGTTAAGTTTGAGTACGAGAATCGTTTCAATAATCAGAAAATAATAATTTCCAGTATTTGAAGGATAACTAATTGCAATATTTTTCTTTAATTGAAACAGTATAACATCAATTATTAAATGAAACGATTAAATAAAATTGACCCTAAAAAAATTGCGTTCTCCATAGGAGAATTGCCTTCTCCTATGGAGCCCCAGCCATATTCCTGTGAGATCTAGGAGGGTTGACCTTCCCCAAAATTATTTCTAGGGATGCCGGATTGGATGTTGAGGATCTTCAGGCAGCCATGTGTGACCGCAAGATGTGGCGAGATGTTGTGCGGGGAATCTCAGCCAAGGCCGAAAGGAGGATGATGACGAAAATTGACCCTTTTTTAAATATAAACTGAAGCTCAAGCGTATGTTATTATTAATGTTTAATATTTATGCATGGTAAACAGTTCTTGTTGAGTTTTGATGGTAAAAAAGCGGTGTTACAGAATTAAGAGATTGGCATGTTAAAAATGCCCAAAAATAATACAATCAACATGTTTTCTTTTCATATAAAAGGAGGGCAATCAATGGCTGTCTCAAATATAGCACTTACGAACTTCAAAAGATCAAATTTAAATTTTAGTTCCCACCCCTGCAACGGAAAAGCCACTGACAACAAGATTTACCCGTTTGAATATTCATAAGTACACACATATTGCTTCTGGCCTTTGAAATGGTGGTAATTAATTATGGAAGTTAATTCAAGTCCGCTGTCTAATTTTGGCATTTAAGTGAATATTTTGTGGTGCCTATTCATGTTTTTTGCTGCAAAAGAGTTAGTGTAATTTAAACTAGGTACAAAAATCAAATGAAGCTAATATGTAAATTGACCAGGAAAATATGGCATCAACCATCAGCTTGTCAAAGGAAACAAAATTTTATCACATTTAATGGAAAATCCTTGATTAAGGTATGTTGTTGATAGCATAAATCAAAATTCAAACTGTAAATATATGTAGAGATATTTTAAACTTTTTGTTTATATAAACTTTTTAGAAAAAAATGAAAAAGATAAGCCCTTTTCCGTGTAAGGGCTTAGCTTTTATTAATTTTGCAAGTAGCAAGTTGATGCCGGCAAGATTGTTTCTAACCGAATTGGAAAAAAAACATAAAACAATGAGCGTAGTTCATGAGAGGTTCAGAGAGTTTAAATGTTTTAATATGGTATCTTATGACTGATATCCTATTTTTGAGTGACTAAATTTTATCGTTGTCATCATGTAAAATGATAAAGATACCGAAACGAACAGGCTTTTAAAACCCGAAAATTGTGTTTTATCAAACCATCTTCCATGTTAAAAAACAATGCTCAAACATGTCAAACAAAAGGAAATAAAAACAAATGCACGATTTTTAAGATCAATTGTTTTTATGTGCATAAACCTGAAGTCAGTGTGTGTTTGTTGTTCTAAAAAAATAATATGAAATTGTTTGTAACCGCATAGAACGAAATCAATATAATCTTTTTGGCTGAAGAAAAACTCTGCAAATGCGTATCACCTAAATTACAAATCATTCTTAATATCTCAATAAAGTTAACAGAGTGTTAACTAACTCAGGTGTGGTATTTGTTTGAACTTCCTGGGACATTCAAAGCATCTTTTTACAATTTTATCTTTTTCGGGCTGTGACTGTTGAGAGAAGAAGAGGAAGAGAAGCTAACATACAAATGGCTGCAAGTCATGACCTCCCCCATTACAAAGTATAATTAATGCCAAAATACTGAAAATCTCACTTAAATGATGATGGTTGTTGACTGATGAGATCTTGATCTATCCGGCTCTTCGCTGATTTTGTGTTTCATTCCACCAATATATTCCGAGAAAATTGATGTTGAAATCAGAATCACAATTTTCAAAAAATATTGTTCCAAGGTCTGGACCATAAGCATTCATGGAATGCTGGTAGATTAAAATCAATGCAAGGTTGGCGTTTTGAATTACGGTTTGCTGTCGCGAATATCACACGTTTCAGTTAACTTTAAATGAGATTTCAGAATGATAGGTAATTTAGGCGGTGTGAATTTAAAACAGTTACTTCAGAAGCCTAATAGATTTTATTCGTTTTGCGTGATCAGTTTGATATTTTTTTAAACCATGAACACACAGGGTGCTGTACCTCCTATGGTTGAACTCAAGTACGTACCGTATCCGGACTTAATTGCAATCTTGGTGTCTGACAATGGAACAGCAGTAAAAGTTTCAACGGGAGCGGGAGAATTTCCACTATCTTCTCGAAGATCACCAACCGTGAACTTGCCCGTATTTTGAGCCTCGATATATGAGCCAAAACAAGTCTGAAAAGCAACAATTCCTGTAATTTCGTGAAAGTGCTGTGCTTTCCACCATCCGCCATGCCTTAAACAATCAACATCGACTGTTTGTTCAGATTCTTTTTCTCGTTTACGTTTCTTGTGTTTTTTCTTCTGTGATGAGCTATCTGATCCTTTCAGCTTCAATTTACCAATTTTTACTTGTTTATAGGCAGACATAACAGGATCTTTTTTAAATATATATAGTTCTAAAATTTATAATCAATCTGTCTACTCTTGATCGGCGTACTTCATTTAGGCTACAACAGAAAAGTTATATACTTCATGCCAGTAAACCTATAGTTGACTACTAGCTAATGAGTACAAAATGTATACCCTAATTGGGAAAACCCTTTAGTCTATCTTAGCCTATTAAATGCAATGAACATATACAGTGTCTAGGTAGTAAATAAACAACTTTATTTCATCATGGAGAAACAATGTACTAGTTTGTATTTGCCATTACATATTTTCTTTATAAGATCAAATATATCGTGAGCTAAACTTGGGCTACCCGTGGCTTAATTTGGCCTTGATATCGCACAACTGGTGACAGTGTGGATTCGCGCAATGGAAATATTTCAAAGGTTTGTTCAGATTTTGCGACAAATCACAGTAGAACCTGTTTTGTTCACGTATATGTTCTGTATTTTCTTATCGTTTCCCGCCTTACAACAGCTTGCGTTCGAGAAAATCTGCCACGAAAATTTCAACGAATCCATTTGCACAAACATTCGTCATAAGGATTTCAAAACACAAAATGAACGAGTCGCATCTGCAACATCTCAGTGGATTTTGTATCAGTCCATAGGTTTAGCCCTTCCTTCCATATTCACTTCACTTGTGTTTGGTTCGTGGTCAGATAGAGTTGGTAGGCGCAATGTTATGATACTACCGCCTGTTGGAGGCTTACTCCTCAACATAAACTATCTCCTGAACGTGCATTTTTTTTCGCTGAATGTCAACTACCTTTTATTTGGAATTACGATATCTGGTTTCTTTGGCGGGTTTGCTACGGTTCTATTATCAGTTTTTGCTTACATATCGGACATTTCGAGCAAAACAGAAAGAACTTTACGCGTTGGATTACTGGAAGCTATGATATTTTTCGGGGCGACTACAGCCAACCTTGTCGGTGGGGTTCTTTTGGAGTACAGCGGGTTTATGGCTCCTTTTGGTTTTGCCCTGGCTCTTAACATGTGCATCATACTGTACATCTGTTTTATTTTGCAAGAATCTTACCACCCTCCAGACAGGTATGTAGGCGGTTGGTCACTGATTGTTCTTCAAGAACACTTCAAGAATGCAGTTGATGTTATTTTCAAGAAGCGTTCTGGAAGTAACAGACTTCATCTGAACATACTGCTGTTTATTGTCTTCACCATTAATATATTAGGTAAGAAATTAGAAATGAAGGAACATATTCTGAATATCCGGGTTAAGGGTGAATTAAATACTGTCAATACTTAGTATTATTTTTTTTAATAGTAATAATAGTGATGTGACCAAATGTTTAATTCTTAGGGGGTAGAATTACGTTAATTGCCACTTATGGAGCAACTTCAGAATACCTGTCCACTATTATTCTTGATTTTACTGTGCATATATTTTTTAAGAATGAGAAATGTGCAGGAATAAATTACAGAGAATGACCGGGTATTCTGAAGTTTAGCGACACTTATTAACTGAGGTTGAGGGAAATGTATGTTTTAGGCACCTATCAATGTTAAGCCGGTTGGGGTGGATGGTGGTGGTGGTGGTGGTGGTGGTAGTGGTAGTGGTAGTAGTAATGGTGAAAGAAATCACCCCCCCCTCCCCATCCCATCCAGCAGCTTTAAAACATTGATAGGTGCATTATTTCCCGAAACTGCCGATGTTTCCTCAGGCAGAGCCAAGAGAAATAATGCTGTTGAGGACCACAAAATACAAATCATTTTCCTAAAGCTAATGTCCATAAACATTTTATTATATAAATAACCCTTTCAGTCCCAGTTGAATTATTTTATTTGCCCAACTTGAGCTCATACTTTTCATTGAACTAGTTTGAGAGAATTTTAATCTTCAGTAGTTCAATTGGCTTTTTCTAATCCATATTAAGCATTGCCATGGAAACATCCCATGTTGTGCAGTTGTCCCCAGGGATTGTGTTTTCAGTTTATGAGGTGATGGTGTCATTGAAGTGTCTTGTTGCTGCTGTAGCTGCCATTAAAAGTGGATTTTTGCTCATTTTGGAGCCTTTTTTGCCTCTCTTCACCACTGGATAGCGTCATGAAGGTTGAAGGTAGCATTTGAGCTTAATTGCTGAAAGAAACCAGCGAGGTGTCACACATTTTAGTGATTTTTAAGCTGTATTTCTACTCTGTGGGTTTCCACAGGTGCCAAAAGAAGTTGGCTTTGAAGCTCAAAGAGGCAAATTCACTGAGCAGTCAATGCATTTTTAAGAAGTTTTGACGACTGAATAACACTACAACCATACAATTTTGGCAGAACTCCGTGGAGGCTCTACACTACATAAAAAATGATTACTGCAGGAAATACTGCCTGTCCTTGTCAAAATTTTCGTGTTTCCCAGAATGCATTTGGGTCATGCAAATGGCGGGAAACATGTTGGGGCAAGATTGGCACAAAGAAACGGCTGTACCTCGATCCGTATACTGAAAAACTGCTAAAAACTTCACTATATCTAAGTACTAGGTCTCAATTTTGTTGTGAAAGCTGTTTTGTTTGCTGGGAATAAAAAAATGATTTTGATAAAAAAATCCAAGGCCAAATATCATTGATTTTCCCATTCCAAAAACAACGCAAATAGGTATTTTTTTCAATTTTTGCACTTCAACTAATGACTTTCTGTAGAAATGACAGTTTATTCTTGCATCACTGGCTTTCCAAAACTTAAAGAAACTACTGAAGTTTGCTTTAAAACCAAAGTCGAAACATGCTTTCTTGTTTAAGAAAGATTGAATTCTTTAACTCAGTACCATATCTTCAGGCCACTGATATCTTGGTTGCTGAAAAATGGGGAACTTGTTCACATGCATATAATAGCAGGGCTCTCACGGTCATGAAAAGTCTTGGTATTGAAAAATGCAGTCATGGAATTTGGGAAAAATAGCTGAGATCATGGAAAAGTTGTTGAGTTCAATCTTTTTCCTTGAGCTATGGTTTTTGGCGAATAAAATATTAATATAATTGAGCAAAACTGTGCTGAAAAAACACTGGTATTAAATGTATATCACACATTATATTAATAAATTTAGTGTTCTGCTCTAAATTCAAGAACTTTACACTGACTTTCAGTGTCGAAAATGTAATTGGCATTAAAAATCAATTGAAGTGTCAGGAGCCAGGCTTTTTGGAATGGATTCTTTAATTGTTTGATATTTCTGAGTCATCAAAAACGGCATTTGGTCATGGAAAACTCATGAAAAAGTCATGGAGTTTCACTTTTCACTCTCAGTGTGAACCCTGGATGGCCTCTTGTCCCATAGGAATACAAGAAAAATGGACTGATAGTTGGTTACATGATATACAGTATGCTGTCAGTTAATCATGTAGTTTAATCCTAAAAATAATATTATGTGGCAAATGTCACTGTGCAAGTTGCAGAAAATGTTCTACATTTTGCAAAGCCAGTTACAGTGTGTAACATGTTGCCAGCAACCTGCTTTGCAACATTAGTGTCATAGTCAAGTTAAAGTGCCAATCAAATCTTTCAAAATGGCAATGCATAACAGACTAAATATCCAGAATTGTGGAAGAAGTCAAGAAGGTCAGCAAGCTTAATGAAAATAAAAGAATAATTTATGTTTATTCATCTTAAAGAGTGACCTTGTCTGTAGAAAAGTGGTAGTTGGACATGGCAGGAGCAGAAAAACGCAAACAAAGAACCATGTAAAAAGTTTAATATGTCCGCCCTGGCATTAGAAAAAACAATTCACTCACTGAACCTTAGTCTATACTGTTGAAAAGAGCTGGGAGTAGGCATGTTGTGCCATGTTTTTGTTATTAACTGCAAGAAATAATTCGATGGTACAATTGATTTTATCACAGGCAATGAGCTGCAAAACAAATGTTCAACTTGCAATTTTTGGTAACAGTAAGCATTGCATTGCAAGTTGCTGAAAAAGTGTCCCATGTACTGTTAGTGGGACCTTAACTTGAAGCTCCTGAGTTATTAAGGTCTTCTTAGTAGTATGCATTGCCCAAATGTTATCAGCCATGGACAACTATTTCATGGGATATTGTCTATTTGACTTTTTAAAAAATAGTTTTACCTGTTAGAATTTCATTCTTATCTTCATCAAAACAGATGCAAAATGCAAGTTGATATGTGCTTACATGATTTCTCTTACAACTTTCCTTTTGTCACTTTTTTTCTGGTTCTAGGGCAATGGGTGTATCACAGGTGTAATGTACAGAAAGCTATTACATGCAGTTTATTTGGTCAGTGGAAGTACATCCATGCAAGAATAACCCCCTAAACCTAACCCTACTTAAGCAATACCCTAATTAACCTTAATACTATTCAATTTGCATGAATGAAAAATTATCAGTTCTGAGATTAAAGAAAAGTTGGCAATATACATTTTTCTGTCATTCTTTTATGTATTCTATAATCAACACACTACAATTACACCTACCCTACTATATTTGACCCACATGTGTCTCTGTGGAGTATTACTATACTGTTCAACTCTTTTAGTTTAGATTACAATATTTTGGTATTCTAAAATGCTCTCCCTTTTTGTTCAGCATTTTCAGGTTACAATGATGTAGCTATTATATATAGCAAAGCATCTCCCATAAACTTCAAACCAGAAATGATTGGCTATTACTTGGCGGTTGGATATGGAATCCGTGGTATTGGAGCCATCGTTGGCATTCCTTTACTGTCAAAAGTACTCAAATGGTCGGATTACTCAATAGCCATCGTGGGAATGCTGTTTTGGGTTGTTATGTTTGTTTTCACTGGCTTTGCTTCCAGTTTGTGGATGATGTTTGTCAGTAAGTGAAACAAATTAAAATTCTTTACTTTTTGTCTTATGTATGTTCCTGAAGTAGGTAAACGCAGTTTGCACAGTTGGTAAGATTTCTACTTTACAACCGCAAGGTCCACAGTTCGATTACCGGCACTTTGCTGAGATTCAAATGTTTGTGTGACCTTCTTTTCCACCTCAGCCAACTCAGCTTTCCATCCTTCTGGGGTAGGTAAATGAGTACCGGCATCTGCTGGGAACTAACATGTGATGGATTAGTGTCCGATCGTCCAGGGGACAAAAAGACTCTCATCTGCTTAACACTAACAGAATCCGGTAATAAGCATCGACCACCCTAACCTCAATACCCTGATGCTATCCCAGACCTATGATTGTTTAAAATGTATACCCTACCCCTAAGAATACATACATGATGGATGGCTGCCAGATGACAACCAAAATGTTATTAGATCACATAAAATGGAATGGCTTTGTATTTTAACTTTTATTTTACAATTTTATGCCTGAAGCGCGGTATATTGCTTAACAGTCCCATTTCATGTGTGTGTTTTTATGAATGCTAGTATCACATCTATGTTGGTTCTGTTTGTTAATGCATGAATAAAAAAAATTATGTTATCATAATTCTCAACACCAGAAATTTTACCCTGCTATTCCACAAAATTAAATCCCTAACCCATGCCAAATTTGATACCCTATCCCAGAATCAAGAACTCGAAAACCATACCCTCTAGGGTGGGACATTCCAATTTAAGACACATGTGGATGGGTTACCCTGCCTCTTTCCCCACCCCCCTCCCGGGCCCCAATCCCTCCTGGGCCTAAATCCTCCTATTTATGCAAATGTCATTATAGTGGTTATGAAAGAAAAACTATAATAAAACATAAATTAAAAAACTTTTCCATCCTCTACAACTGAAATATTGAAAACTAATACATGCATACACAGCCAGATGGCAAACTTACTAGACCACACAGAAGGTGTTTGGCCTGATAATGCAGCATTTTAACTCATGCTACAGTATAATTCATTTTTACAAAATGTGATATAATTACGCTCTGCATTACAGGTACAATCTTCAATGTTGGTGGTGGAATGCCCATACCATCAGCAAGATCTGTCATGTCTAAACTTGTGCAGCCAGATGAACAAGGTAGGTCGGTTTTCAAAATTTGTTATAAAATGTTTGTTTTCTTGAACACCTCACTCACACATAAATTTGTCTCATGCTAGTAAGACAACCACAAGGGTACAATTTCAAACTCATTGTTCAGTATTTTTATTTTGCCTGGTGCCCAAACACCAAATGCATAAAGAACATTAGCTTTTTAATACAGTAAGTAATTTACTAAAAGTTTGCTATCTTTGATGTTGATTCTTGATTAAACCATCATACAATGTTTTTCCATGTACATTTTTTTTGTAAAGAAAATAGTTCAAGGTCACACCATATTGTAAGCATTAACAGGATATCTTTTATTATTATAGCTCTAGATCTGTGTTTCTTTATAGGTGCAATGTTTGCTGCAGTTGCATTCATCGAAGTTCTTTCTGTTTTGCTTGCTTCTGTCATTTTCAACAATGTGTACAGTTACAGTTTGCACTGGTATCGTGGATTTACCTTTTTCCTAATAGCAGGCCTGCTCCTCATCCCAATTGGTGCTCTTGTGTAAGTACAATATCTTTCAAGTTTGTAAAATGTAAACTTTATATTTTATTAATACATAGTTATATCTGTATAATCCATTTTTGTCAATTGTAAGATTGTGAACTGTTTTGATTCATCAGTTAAAATTAGTGGTTTCTTTAAGGGAGGTAAGAAGATTAATTGTCTGGTTGTGAAGACAACTTTGCCAAGTTGTTTTCAGCATCTTTGTAATAATTGATTTTCAAGATTGTTTTACCTTTGTATAAACCTTACTAGGGAAAAATCCAAAAGCCCTCTTGCTACAAACCTTAGTGAAACCTTTGAAAGAAGTTAATTGCTATAGACAGTTTTACAAAATTATTATTATATACATTTACACAAGGTTGTGCCTGTGGTTCTTCTTAACAATCTAGGACTTGCTGGCCGACTTGAAACATAGTCTTAAGGCCTATTATAACATCTTAAACACGTTGGTCAAACATTACCCAACAATGTTTGGTGGTGGTTGTTGGTGTTTAATTGTAGTTTTTATTATCTTGATTGTTGTTTTATTGTTATTATTAATATTATTGATTGTAATTTTTTATGTTATCAGCTGGCTGTACATTGTTGAACAAAGACGAGCTCCATATGTTGTAATGAATGAAAGAGCTCCAGGGGTACCATCCGTTGAGGATGATACGGCAGACATTTCAACTTAGAATTATATTTAGCTTCATGTTCATAAAGACACTTTAATGGCGTTAACGAAACCTCTTATTTAACAATTAAGAAATAAAACATTTTTTCTTGCCTTCATAGCGCTATGAAAACCGAGGTGCACGTTTGGGAGAATTCGAGAGCTGATCAGTGAAGCACGAGACGCAGTCGAGTGCTTCAATGATCTGCTCGAGAATTTCCCAAATGTGTACCGAGGTTATACTATAATTTCTATTTGTGAAATCACTAATTTGGTTGTAATATTCAAAAAGTTCAAGATAAAAAATGCCTCCATGCTAAAATTTTGCATTTTGCTACCCATCAGTGATGAGATACACCACATTTATGCTCCAATGACTCCATACAAATTTTTCTACAAATAGCTGGGTTCATAATGTTATGAAGCCAGCTATTTTTAGAATAGTTTGTGTGGAATCATTGGAGCATATCTTTGGTAATATCTTGCCGAGCATTTGCACCAACATTCTGATTTTTTGCCAGGATGCAATTTTAGTCTCTCGAATGTTCCCAAATTTTGATTTTTGTGACGTCACACTTCGCCACTCCATAGTTATGATACATGTACAAACATTAAACTTTTTTGATAAATATGAAGTATTCACCAATGATTTATACCACTCAAGTGAATGCTGTTTTTCTTATTTCTAGTTGCTCAAATTGAAGAAAAATACATAACAGAAACAATCAAGGCGATTCAAAACGATGCGCTTCGCATTTTATAATGTGAAATACCGTAAAACGTCTTGTTTGTTATATTGTTTTGCTAACTAAAGTTAATTTTATTTAAGTTTTTGTGAAGTCTCTGCGTAACACATTTTCATAGACTATCGGAGCCTCAGTCTGAGATTGCTGTTAAATTGATCGTAAATTTTGGCCAATTTGTTTCTTGTTGATCTTAAAAAGTTGTTCTTATAAAATAGTGTGTAGTCACCTTCGAGTATCAAGAAAAACAAAGTGTCTTACCGTTTTACTTTAGTTTTAAGATATCACAAATGGAGTTGGTCTTTAGTCCGCCAGTTGTTTGTTTAACCGAGATTGAGTGAACCAATCAGTACGCTAGAAACGCAATATTCGAGGTTGAAAGTTTAATAATAACTGTTAAGGCTTTAGTCTAATAGAAAGTGATTGCTCCGTGTACACTTCGAGGCCCAGTAAATATCCACCACTAGTCGCCTCCACTTCGGGGTATAATTGTTAACTATTGACTAGTAGATCATAGTGGTAAAAGCAAGTTTTGTACTTAAGCTCCATGAAAAAAAGGCTTCTCGCAAACGGCCCCCCTCGTGTAAGTGGTAAACCCAGATTGTTTGATTAGAAAACAGTTTATGTAATTTGATTAGCTCACAAACCATTGCACTCCCATACTGTCGTTAGTGTGACCGCGTGATACATGTTCTCCAACGTTCCAGCGTGAAATATCACGCCGTCCTGTAGTATCAACTATTGTAAATTGCCAGTAGGCATTTGGCTCGATTTCGACCTCATTAGCATTGCCTTTGACTGGGCGCATGCTCACTTGGTTGAGCGACTGGGCGGCAATATCCTTCCCATTAATCTCCAAATTCTGCGTAGAAAATGCATATTTTCCATCGTTATGCACACATCTAACGTCTGCGCCTGCGCGGGCTGCCTTAAGAAGTTTCTCCTTACTTCCAAAAATAACGTTCCCAGCTTGATCATGTGACAGTGCTAAAGTCCACGAACGTGTATCAATGTACCAGCGTACTTGCTGATGTTCCATTGAGTCGCCTCTGTGCTTATGGGAGCCGACATTGTACCTAGTTGCTCTCACAGTACCGGTTGTACAAGCCATTAACCACACCCAATAAGCGTTGTTTTGAAACTTTTCGACGGACGATTTGCTAATGTATTTCAGTGCTTGAGCTGTCACGTGGCCATTGCGTATAGAGAGATTATCTGCCTCAGTGGTGAAATAATCACCAGATGGCAACTGAATGCGAACACGTGACCCTGAGCGAATGGCGGACACCAGTTCTTCCCGTAACCCTGACATTGGTTTTCCTGTACCATCATGTGAGAAAACAAGCTTCCAGCAAGGATCTCGAAACCACTCGCAGCTTGCGGTGTCAGTCTTGTGTCCACGTGACCTGTGCGTGCCAACTGTCCATTTTGATGTGTCACGTGTTCCGTTTGTTGTTAAGATTTTATAACGCCAATATGGGATGTCTTTAAAAACGAGGTTGGTTCCTCTCATTTTAGCGCCCAAGCAGAGAACATTCTGCCCCGCAACAATATCGTTTTTAAACTGTAGATTTTGAAAGCTAAAGAAGTCTTCTTTATTGCTGACGCAGCGAAAATCGTGACCTCTTTTAATAGCATCTTTTAGGTCTTCAACTCCTAACCCATCAACTTTATTTCCGTTCTGGTCATTGGAATAAAAAGCGTCTTGTAACTTGTCAGGACTCGCAAACCATTTTACAGCAACTTTTTTTGAGCTATTGCCCCGAGATAGAGATGAGCCTACGTTGTAATATGTAACAAAACGGTTGCCAACGGTGTTTACCGTGGACCAAACCCAATAAGCATCCTCTTCAAATGTGTTCCATGATGCTTTGCTGACATGGTGGAGTAATTGCGCGTGCAAATCATTTCCTTTGTCCAACAAGCTGTCGGCTTCTGTGATGTAATTGTCGCCTATAATGAGCCGAATACGTGCGCCCATAATTGCGGAAGCCATTAAGTTGCATCTCAGGGCATCATCTGGGGCCTTTCCGTTTTCATCGTGCTCATAAGCTTTGAACCATTTTGACTTGCATGTCTTGTCTACTGAAAGAAAAAACAAGTTATCAAAAAACACTAACCACTTATAGCGCTATTTGTTTTATATCATCGCCGTCTGGTTAGCCTCGGTAGCCGTTAAGATATGTATGTTTCGCTACGGTTTGTGGTCCTTACCATGAAGACGTGAAGGTCTAACCCTATATACAGATGCTCTTTAGGTCAGGCCATGCATCAAACCTGAGATACCCGCACAATAGACTGGCACCTTACCAACTAGGCGTGTAACCAGGCGCTTAGACAACATTTTGATTTGAAGAACATTAAACGAGCTCCAAACTCAATCAACTTTAGATCTTACAAAGTATGCGATCGATGTACCAACTAAATTTGACTTGCCCCTGATGACAGTTAAGAAGTGTTCGGGTTCTTATTCCGTTAAAGCCTTCATACTTAAGAGTTGTTTTTCGCATGAATAATATGAAATCACTGTTAGCCTTGTCAAGAATTTCTTGTCAGTTGGATAGGAATAATTTTAGTAATAACAACAATGATCTTTATTTAACATCGTAAGATAAATAATTACATAACTTATGTTACAAGTATAAAAAGTATAAAAAATGTTTACAACAGTTTATAATGTAAAAACAGTGCTCACGAAAAGCCAAAAGATAGATATCGAATATTAAATTGACAGATTGTACTTGAAAATAAGACGTTTGATATAAGTTTGCTTACATCGACCTGTATTGATTTGGGGACGGTTGCAGATTCAGACCTTAGACAGTATTGAAGTTTCTTAGCCTTTGGGATGAGGGGGCGGACAGGGTGAGAACGCATAAATGACACTGCATGGACTTAATGGAGCCGAATCCGTCTGTAGAATTGCACACAATTTGGGCATCATGCTGATTAACAGTAACTGTTTGGCTATTTTTTTCAGCAGCATTATAGTTATGTCTGATCAGATATCTATTTATTAAAAATTATTTTATCCTGTTTTTCTAAAAGCTGGTGGATGTCAATCCTCTCTGAGACATATTTTCTCTTAAAACACCTGTCCAAGAATATTTCAGAAAGATTAAGAATTAAGTGATTCCACGGATAAGCATTTTTCGTGCAGTTATGATGACAACTGTTTGTATTTCGGTATATACTATGTGTAGATTTGGTGCGCCTTCTCGGTTATTTCGAATAAAACGAAGCGACTTTGGGAAACATCTATTCTCAAAACACGCTACCTTCATATGTGTGTAGCAATTAAGTGATGGCGTTACATACAACCAGTAGATTCAAAGGACAAGAAAAATATCCCATTCCGACATTTAGCGTTTTTCTACTACGGCATTGATGAGATATTGCTATGGTTGTCCATGGATGACCCCATACAAATCCTTTTTTTCAAAATGGCTTGATTCATAACGTTAAGAACGAAGAAGGGTTTCTGTGGAGATTTGAACATAGGTGTAATATATGAAAAGGTTCACCAACATGCTGATTTTTGGGATGAAGACATTTTTTATCTTGATTACTCGGATGATCTCCACAAACAGCACTAGTTCACAAATTTTAATTTTTGTGACACAATTAACATTATTTCACCCCTCTTTTTGATATCAAGCAATTTACCTGTATGAATGTTTTGTGTACTAGCTATACTGTCCGTGCTTTGTGCGCTAAAATCATGTATTTTTTCGGGTACTAACAAATTTTCGTCGGCTCTTTCCAATGGATCACTTGATTCCTGTGTAAAATATGAATAAAATCATGAACTTCTGAGCCCTGATTATATGGAACAGGCTAGCCCGGTTGAGCAGGCTGAGGCCCTGATTATATGGAACGGGTTAGCCCGGTTGAGCAGGCTGAAACACAACTTTCAATCCGGTATTATATGATGCGAGCCAGCCCGGCACGGTTACAAAGCTAGAAAGAGTTTCGTATTTGTTTACAATATGGCAGAATTGCAAAAATCTTCCACTCCATTCGCTAAATGATGAATGTAACAAGATTTGTGCCTGAAATTCCCAAAATAAATTAGCCTTAGTTCCAAAAAGGAGACGTTATCAAAAAGAGTAGACAAGTAACTTGAACACTGTAGAAATTGTCAGTCCGGGCCAGGCCGGTTGTGCAATTATATGAAAACTTTTCAGCCCGGTTTGCCGCGATCCCGGACGGTTGTAACCGAGATCTCGCCAAACCGGTCGGAAAATTTTCCATGTAATCGCGAGCCAAATTTTTACAGATTTCATGAGGACAACCGGGATCTCGTTAGAAAAACTCAGCCCGCTCAACCGGGAAGCCCGTTCCGTGTAAACAGCTAGGGCCTGAGTACATTTTACGCGTCAAATACTTAAACATGTTTTATTTTGAAAAAAAAATTATCAACAAATAATCTTGGGAATCCTAAAGGTTACTTTTAAAATGGGATTCCAGTGGCATTTTCAAGTTTAACCTTTTTGTGGCGGAATCATTTATCTCTTTGCAATGTGCACGTCACGTGACATTCCAATGTCATGCAAGAACAAACCAGTTTTACCGCTAATTACAAGAAAAATGTTTTTTCAAATTCTCAAAATTTTTCTTCAGGAAATAGCATAATCAAAGTTTTTGAACATTCCTCAGTTGCGTATTTAGCGTTTTTTATAGCATCTTTTGAGCTGTTAAAAGTTAACTGGATGTTGCATTTGGAAATTCTACAGAGCCAGAGGACAAAGGAGACCTCCCCTACTGAAAAGGTGCTTAGAATTCATAAAAAAAGTACTACTTGAATATAATTTCCAAACTACCTGATGTTTTTATTGAGTTAATTCTTTATGTACATATTTAAACTATTATTCTAGTTTGCCAAAGTTCGTGGCGATGCGGAAAAAAGTTGATCAAGTTTTTATTTTTTGAAAAGTCGCAATAATTTTTAAAAATAAATACTTGTTTCAAAAATAAAAATTATTTGCATAGTTCCGAAAGTTTCACTTGAAATAATATCTCAAGAATGAAATTTGCATTTGGAGAATTTAATATGGATTTGGCGTAGTGTACCGTAACCTTAACAATGTCAATTATTGCTCAACGTGGCATTGTCATAAGTTTAGAAACTGACAAAACACTTGAAAACTGGCGAAGCGCTCAATCAAGGAGTTTTTGCTCAAGTTTATCTTCCAGTTTCAAGTAAATTCAGATTTTATAAAACAGTTTAAATGGGTCGGGAAATGTCTGGATAATAGGTGTGTAAATTACGTGGAATGAAAAAATGTTATGTGAAAGTAAAATATATTTGAAATTGGAGGAATTGAAAAATTGCCATATTTTGTCTTTTTCCTTTCATCGAGTGGCTTTTAGAATGGAATAAACAATTAAGTTCGCTGATTTATTTTAAAAACATACGTTAACTTACCTCTTTATTCTTGTTATCCAAACCTACAACCAGTCTACGCGTAAGAACAAAAAGAAATACAAAAAATAGACGTGTGATTGCCATGATTTGATCTAGCTAGGAGGACGGGCGAATAAATCTTGGCAATTGATATGTGTGCGGCAGTAGAGTAATTTGATGACGTCATAACAACACTATTATATATGTATCAGTTTAGAACGATCTCTAGGGCAAAAAGTTAATTTGACCCCACAATAGATTTAATGTAGTGACGTGATTGATAAAAAGAGCTGGCGTTTGAAAACTGTTTTCTTCCAGCGGAGCTTCTCCTTTCACAAAACAAACAAATATGACATTTGGTAATGAGAAACTGAAGGCTGATCAAAGCAAACTGCCAGAGATTAAAAACAAAATTCTCTCAAACTTGTTCAATGAAAAGTATCAGCTCAAGTTGGGAGAAATTAATAATAAATTTGGGATGGAAAGACTTAATAATCAAATGTGTCAATAATCATGAAATTATCAAAATTTTATAAAATAGTTAACTGTATATTTGTTATGTGTTTTTTAAACATTTTAAAAAAATGTCCAGTATTTTATAATGGTGATGGCAATAAAGTCAATTCTATTGCAACTTTAAGTTCGTGGAGAGCAATCGGAATAATTAGGGAATCTGGATGTCAGGCGTAAACAATCGAAAATTTGTAATCGATTTCTTATCGTCTCAAGTTCGGCAAGCGCATTCACGCATAATTTCGTTAAGTGGTCATTAAGAATGCTCTAATGTTCAATATCTAAGGAAATATTTCGGTGTTCGGTTCATGACTTCGGCAAACCAGTACATGTAGTTGATCACGCGCACAATATATTTATAATTAATGAAGAACAGTTGACGTCAAGATTCAACATGGACAGCTCTCTGACGCAGTCCCTCTTAATATTTACTCACTCAACAGGATACCTTTGATTCATCGTGGTGTAATGTGCGTAGTGAACAGCTCTCTGACACAGTCAGTCTTACTCAACAGGATACCTTTGATTCATCGTGGTATAATGTGCGTAATGAACTGCTCTCTGAAACAGTCAGTCTTACTCAACAGGATACCTTTGATTCATCGTGGTGTAATGTGCGTAGTGAACAGCTCTCTGACACAGTCAGTCTTACTTACTCACTCAACAGGATACCTTTGATTCATTGTGGTGTAATGTACAGCTCTCTGACACAGTCAGTCTTACTTACTCACTCAACAGGATACTTTTGATTCATCGTGGTGTAATGTGCGTAATTATATAAAGCCAATTTCGCTTTGACCGAGTGATGGGGCCTTAGTAACTACTATATTGGCGGTTTTCATTTGACGTCATGGTGGCCATGTTGGTGTACTCTTAACAAAAGAATTTTGATTATTTCTTTTGTTTTGTACACCAACATGGCCACTATGTCCATTGTCCTTTGTGTCTCTTGGGATTGTGTAAAAACCAAGAATTGCTTTGTAATTCTTGACGTCAAAAGAAGAATTAAAGGAGAACTGAATGCTAAATGTAACCTATTTTTGTTTGAATCTATTTGTATAGTAGACTAACTCTCATTAGTTATTTTTTCAAATTAATCAAATCACATTGAGAAATTAAATATATAAAAATAAAGAAAACTCTCAAGAAAATGTTTGATACTGTGGCCACAAATGAGCCTGTCAGCGGTTCGATATGACGTAGTTACGATATTCAGAGCATAAACATGACAGTTTGCTTTGACCTTTTGACATTTTGGGGGACAATCTAGATTATATTGTTAAATTCTCCCAACTTAAGCTGATACTTTTCATTGAACAAGTTTGAGAGAATTTTGCTTTTAATCTTTATTAGTTTGCTTTGTTTGATCAAATCTGATTATCTCATTACTAAATGTTTCATTCTGAATATGGTATGTAAGGAGAAGTTGGGTGCTGATAACCGATTGGGACTTAAAAGTTAAGAGAAGCTAAAAGCCGCACAGTAACCATGTTTATTTCTCGTTTTAATAACCATTTAATGACTGCTCCCTCGGGAAACAGTGAGTTTTGTTTCCCTGAGACCCTCAACATTGTTTCCCGAGGGGGCAGTCATTAAGGGGGGAGTACACATGAAAAAGTTTTTTCTTCAAATACAAACTTTTCAAGGAATTTATAGCATGTTTCAACAT
>JAOTRI020157420.1:3874-20254 GCA_028564885.2 Zoanthus sanctaehelenae
CCCTTGTACACAAGATGCTAAAATAATGTCGATAAAGACAATTTAAAGAAATCTTATTACAGTACATAATTACAAATATTAAATTAATATCAATACACATTTCGAACTTATAGAATAACATACAAAAAAGGACACGTGTTATAATTTATATAAAATACTTGTAATACAAAAATATGAAATAAACTGTATATAGAATAGAAAAAAGATGAGATTTCCGGGGAGCAGTTAGTTAGGATGGCAGATGGTTCTAATCAAGATAGGCACGGCATATGATTGGAACGCTTCAGGACTGGTAGCAGTGACGGTTATAATAGGCAGGCTGTACCGTAAAGGTTTGTGCGATGTATTGAAATACGTTAAACATATCTTACCCGTCGTTGTTGAGATCTACAGCACACAAAGAAGATCCGAAATAGCTACCTTCCTAGAAATAAATAAAAATGAAAAGCAAAATGAAAAACATCACCTTTAATATTGAAGAAACTCTAATATGTGAGGTCGGAAGCATGGAAATACCATACAAGAATAGATTATAGCGAGAAGAAGAAATCTACTACAGAAATGGTTAATTAAAAATTTTGTTCTTAGCAGTTTTAATTTACGAATTGCAACATCGCTTTTGTATCTTTTAGATGAAAACTGTAGTGCCAACTGCAAACGGAGTATTTGAATAACTCAAGCTTGGAAACTACATTTTCGAGTGTTTGGTACTGGTACTTGTGACGTAGCAGCAGTAAGGACCACTATTTTGTCAACAGTAGTTTGCAAGTGAATAACTGATAAACAAATTACTTCAAACAGATTTTTTTACCATAAACGAATGAAATTGTTGTATTGAGTGTATTAATAATCAACAAAAAGCTACACACTAAATACTTTTCCTAAGTCATCACAGTAGCACATCACAATGGAATTAATGCTCAATCAAAATATGATAACATTTGAACATTATATGCACGTCTAAAGAAAGGGAAAAAATTGTTTTATTTTTGAAATTTAGATAAAACGCGATATAAGGATATAAGAACTTTAAGGAGGCAGTACCGGTACCGGAAGTAATATTTAAGAAATATAAAATGGTTTCCGTGTTTAAATAACCTGATGCAAACAAGCGGGAGGTTGGGAGAACACGAGATAAGCGTAGGAAACCACGACGCGAAGCGAAAGAAGATGGAAACCGTGATTACATACTATAATGTAAAACGGTTTTTCAACTAATCAGAACGCGCGTACCATTTAAATTAATTTATAATAGTTATTAGTTCGCGCGACCGCAACTCTGCGTAGTCAGCGGTCATTTTCGGAAAGAAGGCAGTATGGCGGCACCCATAGTCGCTTGTTTTGTTTAGTGCACACGAGTTTTACGATTGAAGAAGGTACTGAAGTGTAAGCATTTTGAGTTTTGTTTTTGTCTTTATTGACTATTTAGTTGTAAAACCTTACCGATAACGTAAATTTTGTAGGTTTAACCGTGTACGTATGCCAGCCAGCGTAACGAGTTGAATAAAGTTTAGTTTGTCTATAACTTGGTGGTCAACCGACTACAGTTATCAAGTTTCTCATCTCATTAAACGCTCTGATTACTAGCAAAGTGCATGAGAGCTAGGAACACATCACAGTATAATACTGCACAAATACTATTATAGGACTTAAAGTTTTTCTTTAAAGTAATACCCACTAAGAATAGAACAGTGCTTTCTTTTAAGAGGTTCGTCCAATCTCCATACATTTTTTTAGTGAATGCTATGGACATTTTCCCAGTTCCCTTTTTCTCCATAGACGTAACTTTATTTCGAAAATATTTATTTTGAGCGACTATTTCTACAAAACCAAACGTTTATAGAAAAATCGATAAAAAGAACTTCTTAAGCAACCTTTTTGCTGTGAAAAACGTTATAAATGTCTTTAATTAACGTAATACTAAATATTGATAAAATCTAATTGTTTTTATTTCTACCTGAATTCCATCACTATCCTTTGGATAATACGAGCCTACATATATTTCGTCATTGGGTGTTAGTCCATATACTGCAACCTTGATTGAGAGAACATTAAAGTATATATTTCTATTATTACACTTATACAAGTCTTTACTAACATGCAAAAAATCATCATCACCACGAATGTTCCTTTTTGCATCCATCATTGCCATCATTGATACAATGCAAAAAACAGTTATATTTTTACACGGTCTCTCGCAACATTATTACTAGTGATGTGACAATGGCAATTCATTATTCTCATTACGATAATCATTGACATTACTTACTTCATTATTACTTCTACAATTGTCTTAACAAGTATTTTCACTACAACCATGCACCATATTACCATGGATGCAACAATTACCATTTTATGGTTGTTTGTAATGTAATTATAATCACAACCTGAATTATATTCATCAAACAATTAGTCTCTACAATAATGATAATCATCATCATCACCTGAATCATTTTTAAAAATTAATCATCTAGTCTTTCTAATCACAATTATAATCAAAACCATCTAAATAATCGTTACCAAACTATTACCACGAACATCATCATCACCGTCTGAAAACTTTTTATCAAACTATCATAGTATTTACTACCACAATAATAATCATCACCATTTGAAGCGTCTTTGCCAAACTATCATAGTCTTTATCACCACAATTTTTCATCATCATCTGAATCGTTATTACCACCACGATTATCATCGTTACTACCTAAATCATCTTTACTACCACGATTATCATCGTCATCATCTAAATTAACTTTACCAAACTACTATGGTCTTAACTAAACTGACGTATCATCATCAAAACATGTGCGTTATCAGTTTCTTCCTCAAAATCATCAAAATATATATTATGAACTAACATACAAGTACTCACCTTTCCTTTAAATTTGTTTGCTCTGGGTGAACTACTAATAATTTCTGAAATAAAGCAAAACCTTTTTTCAGACAATAGCCTATGAATTCGTATTGATGAAAATCAGACAACGGATAGCTAATGGATACAATCAAAGTGCCGCGGTGGTAAAAATTTGTTAGTGGTATAAATGCAGGTGACTGGAGTTCACCAATAAGGACAGAACGATTCGCTGCCTTTAAAGATAAACAATTCTTTTTCTTGACTCGAAGACAAAGTTAAATCCTCGATAGCTCTAGAGTTTGGCATTTCTTCTTCGTCGGTCATGTGATTAAGTATTGTGCAGTGTGGGTTCTCTGTACCGAGTCCCTATACTAATTAACAATCATTCACAGAAATAACTTCACATCTCGATAAATAACCACCAATTTAATCAACACTGCTTCAGAATAAACCAAGCAAGCTGGATAACGAGAACTAGCGGATAAAAGAATAACTTTATAAGTGAAAATATATCGAAAAATGGCTGGACAAAAACATTTAAGCCGTCCAAGCACGAGTGGCTGTAAAGTATCTTTTTATTGTTAAAACTTCCATCTCGCTTTTTTCCCGACAATTATAACTGTTGCAGGCACTTGTAGATTTACTGCGTTGTCATTTCCTCGATGGTGCTGTTGAAAACAACTTGTAAAACACTAGATATTTCATTGTTTACAATGTAATTTCAATGGTCGAAAATTTTTATAAACAAGACATCGAATTTCTATTTTTCAACTTCAAATAGATGTTCGAGAGATTAAATAACTCACTATTAAATACTTTTACACTTACTTGTTGCGATTCTTAAGTTTTTAGTACAGCTTCCTCTTTCATTAAAAGAATTTCCGCTTCGGAAACCAAGGTAACAGGCCTAGGAAGCCATTTTGTTTTTCCTTGGCTACTACTCAACAATTAAGCTCGTAGCCCTTAAGGGCCAAGGGTCTAATTGCTTTAGTATAATCTAACTAGTCGGACAGAAAAGGGAATAATGAAGTTAGCAAATGCAAGTTGAAGAAAGGTTTATTTGGGAATAAAACGAAAAAAAGCTTGCGAATTTCGCTACTCGATGACTATAACTAATAGTCCTCTAGTAGCGTAGCCAATTAAAATGCAGGATTTGCATTAGTCCACTAGTTAGGTGATACTAATGCACACTATTTATTTTATCGATACACAAATATGGCTCATAACTTAACAAAACGTTGAAACATATAAAAGGTTTACAAGTTTAAATAACAATTCTTTACCTTCTATATTCTTGCTTTTAAAAAATCCAGTAGTTAAAGCGTATCCTATGTAAAAAAAAAAATAAAAAAACTCGTTAGTTGGTCAAACAATGTCGGGCACCCATACGAAGTGTTACAACGGTGTTACGGCTGCATTTTGTGTAATTTCATTAAAATTCATCTTAAATTTGGGAAACGCAAACCCAGTCTTTAAACCGAGGTGTTTCGGATGGATGGACCACGAACAAAGTAGCAGGGTTGAGCCATGATAAGTGTGGTTTCCTAAATTCGTCAGACACAGTAAACAACAAAAAAAAAAAAATTTTAAATTGATACAAATACAACTTAACTATTACCCTCAATGTAACAAAACAGCTATTCATGATTTATTTCAAAAACTTTTAAAAATGTTTCCGCCTTGGTTGTCAACTTTGATCAACCAACGGATATTTTACAGGCCACTCTAGTTCTAAGGGATCAAACCCTACTCGTGATAAACTACACAGGATGTAAAGGGTGGGTCATTAATTCATCAGAAACCCGGATTGACCCTACTTTTAAAATGTAACTAATAAAAAATATTATTTGTTTGCGAATAAAAAAAAAGATAACGAGAGATACCCATAGGGTACATGTGCGTGCTAGGCTGGGTACTTATAGTGCAGATGGGGGTTTTCATTACTAAGGCGATTACTGCCGGGCAGTTTAGTCTGGCTGCAACTCACACCTGATTTGGTTTGTTTCGAAAACGATTCGAACAATATACCGAATACAAAGATTTCTTAATGGCAGTCCTGCAGTGCGGGATTGACGTATACGAATTGGTCTGTATTAGAAACCGAACGAGTTGGCGTAGCGAACGAGCGAGGTTCTGATACAGACCAACGAGTACGTAAATCCCGTACAAAAGGACTTTCCATTTTGAAATTTGTTTACTTTATCAGGCTTTTTTTTCCTTTTCGACTAAAAGTATACTTGCTGTAATGTATTTGAAATATTTTATATAAAGAGTAATTGTCTACGCCAGCTTTACTTTCTTCGACTTCAACTTTATTTGTAAATGAAAACCCTGCTTTATACATACTGAGACTTTTAAGAGTATTTTATTCTTATTTTTTAGACAAACCAAAGGCATACTAATTCAGACAGTACTATGAACAATAAAACCAAGAAAGTTGCCACCACAAAGTATAATAGAAAAAACTTTCAAAGAATATTGCAGATTTAAATGTCAAATTAGTAATAAAACATGATCACTTTCAAAAAATTTGACCAATGTTATGAATTTAAATAAAACAATGTTGCTAATGTGAATGTAAAAGGAGTTTCAAACGTTCGGAGGGCTTTCTTCGTCTAATGATTCAAAAACTCGTTTGATAGGCTTGAAACTACGTTTTTAAGAGAACGAACTTTCATATATATCTGGTGAATAGCTCAGAGTAGTTATTATTATAACCAAAAATTTGATGTGTAATATTTTTATAGGTCTTGAAGAATTAACCCTTCAAGTCTCAAGCCTTTTAGCCAAATATATATCCTAACGAAAAGGGTGGTTCGTTGAACCGCTCCCCGGGATCTTTGTTATGCGTGGACCGATCGACTTGAGATTTGTCATGAATGTTAATTGGAGTTCGAACTTTCATTAAATATGGATTACGTGACACTTCTCATGTTAACATGGTCAGGAAACAAAAAGCTTTTAATAATTCAGCCATATAAGTTGAAGTCCTATGCTTATAGGGCATTTTCTGTGTTTGCCCCTCAGTTATGCCTTGCCACTAGAGCTTTGCAAAGGAATGCAAGTCTGTTTAAAGGCCCTGAAAACATATCTCTTTAAAAAGGCTTAAAAAACAAATAGTGTATTAATATTAATATCTCATATATTTTTAATGAACGTTTAGCTTTTCTATTATTATTACTATTATTATTACTATTATTATTATTATTATTATTATTATCATCATTATTATTACCAATATAAATTATGCGGGATCTTTTGCAGATCTAGATTACCAAATATTTTCAAAAGGCATCGAATAATCAAAATAAATATAAATAATTTTAACATTATAAAGCTCTCATGAACTTTTAAATATATTATATTGCTATTATTATTATTATTATTATTAAAATTTGATTTTTGAGATCTTGTCTAAAATTGGGAAATATATACTTGAAATTAAAGAAAATGAAATAAAAAACAATTATTTTTCAAGAGTTTTATAAAAATACAACTTTCGTAATTCAATTAAGTTCAAACCATGTAATCATTATCAAGGACCAGTTGTGTCAAAACTTGTGGAGAAACTTTGCATTTTACAACTACGGTTTTCAATCAAAGTTTCGTGGTTTGTAACTGTTATTTTCAAGATTTGAAGTTGTTTTATTTAGACTTTTCAGGTACACTGTATTTCCTGATTTCTATTTCTCTCCTCTAATGTTTACCGGCCAAAGAATGCATAAATCACTTACCCATCATATCGCCTAAGCCTAAGCCTAAAGTTTCTGTACTCGCTACTGGGTAGTCTTGCAGGCTAACTCCACCAAAGCCAACACTTATCGTTCCTACAAGTAAAACAGGCCACATTTTAGTTGAACATAATTAATTATAAGAAGCATCAAGTATATAACCGGCACCCTCCATATTTAGGTAACCTTAGTGCCCCTTTCACTAGCCTCAAGCTAGTTACAATAGTGCACATGTGCTATCTATATGTGTAATCTTCATACCAATTTGAGTGGGTGACTACTAGAAGTATTACCAGACCCGTAATACGCTATTTTCCACTGGATGACAACTTGAAGCATTAGTTATAATCACTCGATCGATCCTTCATCTGCTGTTTTCCGTAATCAAAAAAAAAAAATTCTGCAAATTAATTCACATATTAATACCGTACTGTAAAATGGAGTTCTTGAGTCCTAAGGTTTGTAGTCCTAACAACTTAAAGAGGGGAGGGGCGCAATACCTAACAAGGAAGATTTATTTGGTTGGAATTAGACGAGATAACGTCCGATGTATCATTGGAGAGGGGAAGTAGCTTGCTTTTCGCCCTTTCACGCAGCCAGAGGCTGAATAGTGAAGGATTGCAGCTCAATGAGGTCGAACGGAAGGAGCTAAGCTGTCGTATAGACGTTCGACCCAGAACACAGTCGATAGGTAACCTCGGAGCTTAGCACCACAGCCACCATAACTCTTGAAGTCAGCACAGATGCGGAGCTCGGTAGTTAATCGCGGGTGGTAGAGGTGGGAGGCTCTAGTGGTGACCACTACATCAACCTAGAAAAACTGCATCACTAGACCATTACTGTGTGAAATAAGCGCATAGTTGAGGTGAGACTTCTTTAAAAATATATAAACGGAGATGTTTACTTGGAATCCAAGGCTAAACAAGACGTTTTGCCGGACACGCATTTCACCTTTAAAAATTTATATTTAGCAAACATAAATGACGATTTGGGTGGTTGGCGCAGTTGATAAGATCTCTGCTTTCCAACCACAATGTTCCCAGTTCGATACCGTCACTACGCCGAATATCGGTGTGATCTTCTTTTCCTCCTAAGACAACTCAGCTTTCCATCCTTCCGGGGTAGGTAAATGAGTACCAGCGTCTGCTGTGAGCTAACCTGCGATACATTAGAGTCTAATCCAAGATAAGTCAAAGATTTTCATCCGTTTAACACAACAGAAACCGGAGATAAGATAAAATAAGATAAGATAAGCCACATGGTCCACTTGGCTCATAAAAGGATTTAGCTAGCTAGCCATGGCGCTATGGTCCTCACTGGACATACACTTCTTACTATATTCTGGATAGCGCAAATATTTAAATATAGTAAAGTAAAAAATGTTTTAACTAACAAAACATGTTTACCTTTGTTGCCAGGTAGCCCCATCGATACTATTTTGCCATTACGGCTTAGACCAGCACTAAAACCTGCTTGACACTGTTCGAACTTGTTGGAAGCACTCGCTGTAAATGGAATGACTTAGGTTAGACTCGATTCTTTGTTTAAGCAATAAACATAGTTTTTCTACATGAATTTACCCGCATAATAACCATGCCGGATTATGGGTGAACACGAGAAAGTGTTTACAAACTTTTCTCGATCGTTTTCTTATAATATTCCATGTGCTTAACTATGCCGGAAAACGCATAGAAAAGTGTGAAAAAACGCCAAACTAAAACAAACATGCTAAAAAAACTTATTCACTTCGAACAAAAAAGAGTCACTTCCGATAGCTACAGATGTTCCTTCTTGTCGACAGCAAGTTCGACAAAACTCGCTCTGCACAAGGCACTGATTACGCTCTGCATCCAAACACATCCCTTTAATAGCTGTCCTATTTGCCACTATTTGGACGGATGGTGCTGGATGGCTTCAAAACCCATGTCGGCGAGGCGGTACTCAAGGGAAACAGAATCTCTTTGGAACAACTTCGAACAATGAACAATAATAAAAATCCAGTTGCTTAGAAGACCTCTTTTGCAACAACTACATAGCAAACCCAAGCCGCATCTGTTGCATCTCTGGCGCGAGAGAGTTATCTCATCTTGCTACAAAAATGTGGACGCAGAGTAACCAACTTTTTCCGGATTCCTTTGACCATTAATCAAAACCTGATCAGCAAAAAGCATCAACTCTGCCATCGAAATCATTCGCACAGTGAAAAATCAAACGTATCCTGGCCTATGAACAAGCCAACAGTCTCTTTGTGTTAACTATTTAGTCTATCTACTGTATACATAATAACTAAAGTAGATCTCGTACCACTGCTACTTTATCGTCAAAGTCAACGGTTCATGGTTCAGCTTAGCAAAAGGCTTTCCTCGCAACTCCTCCTAATAGTCAAAACCACTGATTGCAAGAAAGCTGTGGCTGACAGTTTTAGTAAATATGCTGAATAAAACTGTCTAAATCTCTCAAGCCAATTAAACTTGAGTAAACATAACTTAAATAGGAAATAAAATATTGCACTTATTTGCGTATTGGCTTTAACAACAAAAGGTCTTCTGTGGTGCTTCTCAGCAAAGTAAATAACTTTAAGGACAAGCTCTTTCAATCCCAATGAAGACGTTCAGAGCTCACAACAAGTTCCACCAGAACCTTTGTAAATACTCTGAACAGCGATTTCAACGCCACTCTCTTTCCAGAATCCAATATGGTTTGAGCAGTCTAGAGTTTCTGTTGCACTCCTCGCTGTTTTTTTTACTACGTTCAATACTTGTCACAATTAATTTTAAAACCAGCCCGTCAAAGGACCCAGTTCTCTCCAGCATTTAGTATTTATGCCTCTTAAAATTGTTTGCTCATCACAACTGACGACTGGATTTGCAATATTTGGCACTTACCATAAACTGTCGGAAGTTTTGGGTTTATAAATCGCAGATCAGTACATCGCATCTGATTTGCAAAAGGACTCTGTCAAATATTTTGGTACTTTACAACTTCCTCTGGACTCATTTACAAAAGTTAGATTGTCTTAGCAAAAACTTGCTTCTGCGAATTTGAAGCAATTAAATAAAAACACACTTCCCTCACGACAAAAACTTTTTCCCCATGATAAAATGCATGCGATTTATAATTGTGGAGCCCAGCCCCTGCAGAATGTCGAACTATGATTGCCTCCGAACAGAATACTTAGAACACTCCGAAGTTAACCCAAAAAACAAACATCCGCACAAAAGGACAAAATCTGAAACGGTAGTTGCGATTAGGAGTAAGACCAATAGTTTTCATTAGGTTTTGGGTCTTGTGTTTCTTTATCGACTGGCGCCTAGACAGCAAAGCAAAAGTAACAGCACTATAACAAGTAATACTTACTTAAGTATCGGTTTATACAGGGTATAAGTACTGGAGATTCAACAGTTGACGCGTCTTCCAGATACACACATTTTCCTATCATATATCGTTTTCGTTCCTTGTCTGGTTGGCTTTGAGTTGTCGGTAGTTTAATACGAGTGTATCTAGGTGCACATACCTGAAATAAAAAATAATCTTTTGTAGGACTGTATAGAATATTGATTTTTATAACACATGGAAACCTATTCTAAACTTCTTTTTTAAAAAATATGTTTAAAAAACCGATCTGTTAAAAGATTTTGGTCTTTTAACAGATCGGTTTTTAAAACATATTTTTTAAAAATGTATCCCACTGATCGCCAAAGTTATAAACCTAAACTTCAAAGGCTTGTTTTAGTTGATAGTATTTCAAATTTCAAGTGTATATCTATTTCAAAGATTCATACAGTGTGCTAAAAAAAAACTTAAAAAGAATGCCTACCACAAACTTGTTGGCTTTAGCTACTATTGTAGCACCGAGCATTTGTCCTGTCTTTAGTTCCACGTCATAATTCTTGCCTCCATACTCAGCTTTATCAGGCGCTTTGACAAAAATTGGAAAACATAACCGTTTAGACAGGTTTAAGGTTGCATTTCTATGGGAAAAATCCTAATCCGGATTCTGAATGCTAAGGGATTTTTTGTTTCTTTAGCAAAATCTAAAAAGGATTATGAATCATTTTTTTAATAGTGACACGTTTCGCCTCTATGTACGTGCAGGCTTCATTAAGGAGTAACAAAAATACAACAATACAACAAAGTACAGCATATATAACTACATCCGCGTTTGGGACGTGCTCGAGAAAACTTCCTGTCTAATTTAACTAAAAGTGACATTGTTTTTAAAATATGCTGTGAAAGGCGAAAAAGGAAGTGGCAACTACGTTTTTAGAATTTTAATTAGTTTAGTTTGGGGGCCACACGGCTAGCGCTAACCATGCGGTCCCCGGAATTTCTTAGGAAATTGGACATTTTACTGCTCCAATCATAAGAACATTGCAAATTTGATTTTAAAAGGTTTCATACATCATATCATTATAAAATACCTTTTCAGAAAGTTCATGAACAACCTTAGGGACAATTAAAGTTCTTTTTAAACATAAAACACGGCTTTAAGAAGCCTTATAACGTCAACGTGTAATCAACGGACTGGCAATTTCTCCTTTAGTTTTTGATAATCTGAACAAAAACAGTATTATAAGTTATCCTTCGATGACATAAATTCTACAAAATACATAACCGGCATACATATATTGCTTACGTGACTATCACCTGATTTTAGGCTTACTAAAAGTAAAAATGACAAAAGCAAGCTCAATTTTTTTTCTCGAACTGAATAAACAGTAATTGCTGGTCTTTATAGGTAGAAAAAAATTTTTTAGGACCATAGAAATGAGGCTTCTTATCTTCATTTTATATATATGGTTTTTCTAACCAAGGCTATTAGAGTCCAACATGGCGGCATCCAAATCTCTGTTGTATATGTAAGTATAATTTATTTCACTGAATTCAGCACCATATACGAAGTTCTTAAACATGGTAAAAAAGATAAGCTTGCGCAACCTTAGACAAGAAGACACTGTAATCATCTTTGATCTTCTTATCTACATGAAGGCAAAGCAAATCCAATAACGCTGTTATTAGTATGGGAGGTTCTAAATAGCCCTGAATTTCTTATCTTTGATTGGAAAGGAGTATCTCAACTTAGGTCTAGAGTCCACAAGCTGTCAATGGAAGCACTCTTTTGTCCCATATAGCCTGAATTTGACAAATGAAACAACATATCTTACCCCCAAAGACGCATTGAAGTACATCTAGAAGAAATTTTAGTGAAGGCTGCCAATGCAGTCCAAGTTGTAGATGGAAGGATAGTACAACATAAAACGCAATTCAATTACATTTTCCCACACCTAATAAACTCGACGAACTCTAGGAAAACCTACCAAATGCAAGGTGCAAACTTTCAGCCAATAAGAATTCTTCCACGAAATTTTTGGGGAAACACTTGACCATGAACAAGATTAACGGCGCCAAAGCACAGACATCTCCATTTTCGAAAGGAAAGGAGAGCGGCTGTACACAGATTAGCATATATCCAAAATGTTTCCATTTCCGGAGGAGTATGCTTCTATGGTTAACGCTTTTCTTCAGTTTAATAAAGCAGAGAGGATTGGAAGCAGGAACTTACACATTTCCAATCTAGCAGCTTTGACCCCAGATTTCTATGCCACGGATCGTCAAACTACGCTTGTTGGTTAATTACAGTACTAGTTTACCTTACCAACCACATGTAAAAGAGTTTGTGGAGGATTGGCCATTCTTTAAGTCGCTTTGGCCAACTGTTTTCCCAAGTGTGGTCTGACATATTATGTCTCTTGAGCAGTCAATTAATACCAAGCCTGCGGGAGGGGTTATTGGGAAATCGCAAAATCCACCAGCACGTCAGGAGAAATAATTTCTAACAATCTATGACCGTGCTGCAATTGCTGAGCATTAAAAGCCCTGTATGGAGTCCGGAGTACCAAACAATGTACACAGAAGCAAACGGCGCCAAACCAATCAAGAGGGGTGAAAAATATGTCAAGAAAAGGGTCTGCTGTTTCAACTCTGACGTAATCATATAATTTACCCGTTTAAAGATACAGGCCTGGAGATCTAGTTAAATTTGCCACAAGGATCACTCTGAGCTGCCGCTGAAGTCCTTGTTATAGTAGCACAAAGAAAGGCAAGAGAAATGGAAAACTTTATTTCTGAACGGATGAACTGAAGCACAATTGGATTTTGGGAACCTTTAACATCCCTTATGGTTATAACATTTAATTGTTTACTGTAACTAGGAAAGTGCAAGTCAGAGTCACCAATGACAAGCTTAGCTTGTAACTATCAGAGATGACGGAAACATAATTTATTTGGAAGATTACAAACTGCTGCTCATGCCCATATAATAAATTTACACGGGGTCTTTATAGCAATGAACTTTCTCCAATACCATGTATGTTCACTAGCACACAATGATGGAACTTGACTCAGGAAAACAAAAAATAGTGCACTGATGAAAATCACCCGCATTACAGACGGAATGACAATTGCAAAGACACAGATAACAAAATCTGCTTGAACAAGCAAGTTTAGCGATCTCTCACAAAAGTACTACAGGATATTTACAGCACCACTAAACTTCCACAACTTTAAAGAGGTCCACATTGTTTCCGAACTGTACTTATTAGAGCTCACAACCAATCCTGAACAGTGCTCCTGGTCACTAAGAGGTGTTTCAACTGCCCTTGAAGTACAGATAACTGAACAACCCCTTAAAGTACAGACAACTGAACAACTTATAAAAATATGATAATAGTTAATCTATCATAATAAACCTTCAAAAAAGTTAGGATAATCAGTGTATGGCAAAACCCCTGTATGGTTAACGTTAATTGTCAGGGGCACCTAGATTGTGAGGTTAGCTGATACTAGTAATAATAATTATTAATCTACAGTTATAATGATAATATAATAATATCAATAGTAAAAGTAGTTTCTTAAAAAGAAACATATAAAATTTAAAAAAAAAAATTTATGTTACTTTAAACATGCATTGTTACATAAATAAAGACTAGTACAACACATGTACAAGTTTTATAATTACAGTATATTAAATCCACAGCTAATGTGCTGATGAGTATAGTATATATATCACAAGCTAACAATTAATAACATCTCAATTTAATTAAACATCTTAACTTTTTTAACAGAGTTGTGCAAGATTAGTGATGGTAAATGGGAATGAGACATGGTGTTTCAAGGAAAATAAGATGGAAATTTTGAGAAGGTCCGAGAGAGCAATGGCTAGAGCAATGTATGGTGCAAAGCTAAAGGAGAAAAAGAAGACACTGAACCTAATGGAGATGTTGCGATTGAAGGAAGTGAAAGCAAATCGAGTGAGATGGTATGGGCATGTGTTAAAAAAGGAGGGATGATGCATGGGCATGTTTTGAGAAAAGCATTGGAGTTTGAAGTGAAGGGGAAAAGGAAACGAGGACAACCGAGGTAGACATGGAAAATGCAAGTGGAGAAGGAGAGCAAGAGTGTTGCATTGAAGAAGGAGGATGCAGTGAATCAAGCGAGAATAAGAGTAGGAGTTGCAAAGACTGCTAACAGAGTGGGGTAAATCCAGCCACCCTCATTTACTGGGATAAACTTGGATCAATATTGGTTTGATGATGGTGATGATAATTACAATTGTAAAAGAAGAATCAAAATATACCTGAGCTGTCAATAGTAAGTGGAAAACACTCAGCTGGCACTGTACTTTTGCATCTATAAACAGATCCATATCTGTTTGTTGTAACAAAGCGACTGCCAGTTTTGTTTCCATGAGGTGCCCCAATTAATGCTGGTAAACTGTCAAATACAAAAAAGATTAAGTATGTGTTGTAACAAGCCAGCCATAAATAATATGCATACATTAAAAAAAGAGAAATGTAGAGTAGATGAAAAAAGAATACTTAAAAAAAGCTGTATGGTGCGAGGAGTTAGGAACTGATATTCCATGACTTTTCCTAAAATTTTATTGCCAACATTTTGAAAAACGTTTTATTGGCAAGCTAACTAGTTTGTTGCCATGGTAATTAACTTAAAAGTTAAAATAAGACATCTAATCAATATGGCTTACTATTTTGAAAGTACAGCACGAAAACTAATATAAGGTAAATCAGAATTTCTTAGTAGTCTCTAAAAGTTAGGATTGCATAAATAAAGTGAAAATTAAAAGAAAGACCAGTGACAACATTTTGCTTTTAAGTTAACTGTTGACAAACATATATGACTGTTACACCACAACTTCTTGCTAATTGATCAAGAGCAATTAAAAAACATAAATGTGATTAAATCTTTTTGCAAAAAACCTGCACAATGTAAATGCATTTGATGATGTGATCACATATGATGTCACATGTACAGCTACTATACATGTATAATTAGCTTAAAAAACATGATTACTGCAGGGCTACCTATTAATTAATAAAAATAAACTTTATTTTCTGAGGGTAACACTTGACAGAATAAAATACTGATATACTCATAGCCCTCTTATAAAAAATAAACATAAATATTTATAAAATATTTAAGATAGTACACTACAGTGATTTCTATTGGCCGAGAGGTGTGTTTTCATAGGCCAATGAAGTATAGAAATGAGTTATCAGCTAGTCCTTGTAAGGAGATTTTGTAAAATGATCATAAAATAAACACAAAAAACAATGCGGTTGTAATTCTCTTTCTCAGAGTCCTGCAAATGGAATAAATATTTTATAAAAGAAATAAAATATTTTTTCTGTGCCTCCATAGCGCTATGGAAACCAAGGCGCACGTTTGGGAAAATTCGAGAGCTGATCAGTGAAGCACGAGACGGAGCACAGAAAAATTGTTTTATTTCTTAAATGAAGGCGTGGACACACGGTGCAACATAGCACGCAACATAGCACGCAACAAAACTGAAGTTGAATAGCACTCTACTTTCGCAACATTAAGCACATCAAGTTTCATCGTGTGAACACATCTACAACATTGCCTGCAATATTTTGAAATTTCAAGCCAATCAGCTTGCACTAAATTTTATGACTGCTGACATAACTTTTCGCGGGCATGGATCGAAATAAAAGCGCCATGTTGGAACGTTGCGTGATAGTCTTGCAACATTTGTCCATTTCCAAAAGTTTTGTTGCGCGCAATGTTTCATGAAATGCTACACCTTGTGTCAGCGCCTTAAGCCTTCGTGGTTTATTTACGATCTTTATCTCTGTGTGCCTTCAGATAAACTGAACTGTACATTGTATTTCTATTTGTTTCTTTAACTGTAATTACACGACTGTATTTTGTAATTTGTATTGTATTAAATAGTTAAGTTTTACCACCAGATGTTTCGCCGAAAGCAATTGTAGAACTACACTCGATTTAAGTAATTGTATTGTTATTCAACAACATTGTTAGCCTGGTTAGCCCAGTTGGTAAGGTGCCAGTCGAACGTGCGGGAGGCTCGGGTTCGATTCCCGGCCGGACCACCACTCAGGGTCTTAAAATAATTGAGGAGAAAATGCTTTTTTTGCTCTAACATCTGCAAATGGTTAGACTTTCACTTCTTCTCGGATAAGGACGTTAAACCATAGGCCCTCGGGGATTATATTTGTGTTTGTGTGTGTGTTGTAACTATGAGAGGTCTCCGTCCACCGTAGAGTGGTAAAGATGGTGTGTCCAATTAGTTGGCCTTTGGCCGGCTAGAAAGACTTGACACCTAAATGAAGTCATTATTATTATTATTATTATTATTATTATTATTATTATTATTATTATTAATATTATTATTATTATTGTTGTTGTTGTTGTTGTTATTATTATTATTATTATTATTATTATTATTATTAT
>JAOTRI020157525.1:0-20234 GCA_028564885.2 Zoanthus sanctaehelenae
GGTTGTTGATGCGCACACTCCAACTCGTCTGTGCATATAACGCTGACTAATATTTACCTTTTTAACCATTCTCCTATCCCGATTTCCCATTCTCCATTCCCCGTTCCCCATTCCCCAATCCCCATTCCTCGTTTTGTAAATATTTTATCATGGCCGTAAGTATTGTAAGGGGCAGAGGTTTAGGATATAAAACTGTTGTTGAATACACATTGTGTTTTCTCGCGTTAAAGTTTTTATAACAATTCTCCAAGAGTTAATGGAAAGACATTTGGTATAGACATTTTGTCTTGCCTGTCAAGACAATATTGGTAAGAAGACAAGCCGTTCTTTTTTCGCACAAAGGAGCGATCTGGACTCTTTTTCAGTAATGCATTATTTCCATTACCAGTTGTTATCATATGTGCACTTTACTATTGAGTCTGTTTTGTCGGACAACTGCCTGTTAGTTCTTTCTTTGCAGTCAAACTACGCTAATGTTCTTCATTTGACGTACTAGACATTATGTGCTTTGATTTACTGGTTTGTATATTTAATTTTTTTTAGAACAAACATATAAAATTACAATAAAAACATTCAAGTCAGGTACTGTAAATTTAGATTGAAAATGACAGGAAAGGTGATTGACAGCCGCCTGACACGTGACACACGTGATGATTTGTCGGTTGCCTGAGGGAGGCTGTGCGATACGGTTACAACGTTGCGTTATTTTTAGATAAAAATGATTTTTTTAAAAACAAAAATATATTAAAAGTTTATAAAATAAACTAAAATTTTTCATCCAAATTGCCAATGAGTGACTTACAGGAAGAAAAGTACACACTCAAAACAAGCGTAAAACCATTGCCTAACCACAAAGCTTTTTTAAAATGTCTGCAAATCACCTTTGATTCTACCAGAGTTTGTATTAAAAACAATTAGAAAACTTCACAATCGACAACAGTTTACCACCAGAGCACTACCACAAAGATTATCTGATCCACACGTGCAGTTAAAAAAGATTATTTCTTCAAACACGATTTGCTTTTCTTTCAGTCAAAATAGATTGTAATACATCCATACAGTATACATTTTATGACTCTTAAAGCTTTTTATCAAGTCTTTTTACGAAATTTTCTAACACAACAAGACAGTTACAATGTCGTTAGTAAATGTTGCAAGCATAAATTTGGATGCACAAATGTGAAACTAAGAACAAAAAGAAACCGCTGGAATTTTACAACCCCAGCGCTTCACTGTGCATTAGTTATGAATAGCTAATTCCTTTATCAACCTAGTGACCCATGGGGCCGGCGCTTATCTCCGGTTTGCGTATTGTTAAGCGGATGAGAGTCTTTGACTCCCCCTTGACGGAACATTAATCCATCGCAGGTTAGCTCCCAGCAGACGCTGGTACTCATTTACCTACCCTTAGAGGATTGAAAGCTGGCTTAGGCGGAAAAGAAGGCCACACAAATATTCGAACCACGGCAAAGTGCCGGGATCAAACTCGGGACCTTGTGGCTGGAAAGCAGCGATCTTACCAACTGCGTCAACCACGTCCGCCCTTTAGTAATAAATGCTTCTATAACAATGTCAGTTGAGAAGGAAGTGTTTGCTCATTCTTCCTAGCGAGAGGCTAAAGTTTAATCGCTTGACCCCGCAGATCTTGCTGTGATTTGCAGAGGGAGGAAAACCGGAGAACAAGGAAAAAAAACCCTCGGAGTCACATTGAGATTGACAAATCTGACCGTACACGCGGACTTGATCCCAGGTCAGGATGACCATTTGGCCAACATGATTGCGCTGATTAGTTTTAAACAATTTATTTTCCTGTTTGGGTATTTAAAATATTTCAGAAACTGAGATCAAAATATATCATTGTACTACAAAAGCATTAACCCATAATAACTCGCCGTATGATTGGTCAACTAAACATAAAACACGCTCGACGATTGACTTTTTGTGTAATAAAAAATTAGCTTATGTTATTCCTAATCACGATTAATTTTCGCCTGTTCTACGCACGTGTTTATACCTTTTCGCCTCCCGAACCTTGAAATTTGGCTCAAATGGTTCGTTTGCAATTATATACATAGATGATATTACATGGTCGCTCTGAGAGACGAGTATTAAGTTCTGAAAGTGTTCTGAGGTTATGACTTAATTTTAGTATTTAACCGAATTGTTTCACTGAAGAGCGCGCGTTGGATATGAGATGGTAGAAAGCCAACGAGGCGCTATGATTATCTTTTATATCCAACAAGCGCTAATGGAATAATTGTTTTATTAAATTTCATGAGCTTTTTGAACCCTTCGATACTTGAAAATAATAACAAACTTTTAAAAAATTGATAACCGAGATTTTGTGATTACTTTCCATATCTGGTCATTCGGTATATGAGCTGATAACCGAGATTGAGTAAACCAATCATGGCCCAGTTGTTCAAAAGCCGATTAGCACTAACCCTGGGTTTAGTAAATGTTTAACCCACGATCATGTTTCCAATGTTACAAGGAAAGATTTTAGCTGTAATTTTGGGATTAACAAGACTTCCTAGAAAAATCCAAACAGTATTCATAAATAACCGTTTACCTTTTCTTAAAGAAGAAATTCTTCTTTAAACTTTTGCTTAACCCAGGGTTAAATTTAACCAGCCTTTGAGCAACTGGGCACAGAACTCTAGAAACGTTATATTCAAGGTTGAAAATTTAATAATAAGACAATATTTATTTACCAGTTATAATATTTCTTATAGAAAGTGAATGCTTCAAGTACGCTCTTTTTTATAATGTGCATTATTGTATTTGAACTGAAACCGCTGACAGAATCTATTGTGTATCCCGAAATGTTAGTAAAATCCTTGATTTCTGTAAGTCTGTTCGTATTTTAAATTGGAGGAGCTAAAGATTCACGTTGTTTCATTATAAAGTAAAATCGAACCAAGACAAATGAAGTCATTAAAACTCAAAACAAATAGATCATTTTCACCTTACATCATGGCAGCTATGTTGGTTTACTCATAACAACAGAATTATGATTATTTCCTTTGTTTTGGACACCAACATGGCCGCTATGTCTATTGTCTATTATGTCCCTTGGGAATGTGTGAAAACGGTATTACAAATTCAGATTTAGTTGTCAGGACAGCTACTATGGTTTATGTTACGTAGTTTTTAGACTTTAGTTCTGACAGAATTTCAAGCTTGGTTAATTTTTTTTTAAATAACAAAGCGGCCATTTTTAAAAGCACTTGTGTACACTTTTGCCGTCCTTTATCAAATGGGTTTAGTAAGTTATTTTTTTAAGCTCGACCGTGAGCTTACCTAAAAGTTGTTCTAGTCTCGACTGTTCATTTGCGGCGATACCAGCTAGAACAAGAATTCTCGTAAATATTTCATTTCATGTCGGAATCTCTTTGATTTTATAGTTGTTTAGTTCGGTTCTTTCTATACAAAGTTTGCACAAAAAGCTGTGGTTAATTGGAACTTAAAGAACAGCCATTCATTTTTTGTTTTATATATTTAGAAGACGTACATGTATGCGGTTGCTTTCTAAATGAGGCTATAAATAACAACTTTCGAAATTTATATGTATAAAAACTCAAAATACGTTAATCTCATTCATAATTGCCGTTTAAAAGAGCGGCTCTGCTAAACTTTCCTTTCAGAGGAAATAAATGTTTTGACATCATAAAAGGTTTATGATCAATTCTGTTTGGGTTCATTTTTAGACCTGACCTTGTTAGTGAAGCTTCAAAGATTAATTGCTTCTATTTTTCTTATTTCCTGTTAGATTGCAGTCAATGATTTTCTCCTCATGAGCTTTTCCGGGAGCTATTTTGCAAACTGATTTGAAACAAAATGGTTTACAGGAAATTAAAAGGCGATTATTTTTTAATGATTATTTTCTTAAAGGAAACAACTGCTTTGACTTCAATGTTGCTTCAATTCTCGGTTGATCAACACACAAACTATTTAAGTATAATTTTCTGAGTTTAATTTTACGGTAAATTCTTCACTGGTCGCAAGACTGATTTTAAACAACAATTTCTATTAAGTATTTTTAAATAGGATGGTGCATCGATTTATTTCATGTGCCGGAGAGTAAATCTTCCCTTAGCTCTAATTTTTGCCAAAATACAGCGCCCATTTAGTAAAGTCTTTTCAGCTTAATGTTTTTTTGCGATTGATTGTGAGGAGCGAAAGTAGTCGTAGAAAAATGTAGTTTTGTATGGTTGTTGCTTGTAATGAATAATTTTAGTTAACATACAAAATTGAACCTTCAATTTAAAACCAGTTTTAAAGGAACTCGTACGTTTGCTCATAGGTGATATATAATGAATGTATTTTTATGCACTTGTAAATGGAAAAGCCGGTGTTAAGAGCTTCATTTAAATTCAAAACGAATAAGGAGACTTGACAGAAGTGTTATTCAAAAGAAGAGGATGAAGAGAGGCGTATAATATATACTAATATATTTTTTTATAGCGGCAGTCATGGTGTAATACGTAAGCTGAACTGCGTATCCCATTCAATCTTTATCAATGAATGTTTTCTAATGAAATGTGTTAACATTGAATTGATTACTGTCATAGAGCCAGCAGTTTTAGGGGAAACATCTTTTAGTACTTTCTTCCGAAATGTATTTTAAAGTAATTCAAAAGACATCCATCCTGTCTGCGCGGCCAGGCTGTTTTGCAGTTTCTGACGAAGGGTTTTTGCTATCTTGCTGTTTTCTGTCATTAATTAGGGCCATCTAATTCGTTTGGTACTAGGCATACTTATGGCCTAAGTTTAGGACTAAGTAGTTAGGAAAATGTGTCTGAAAATAGCCGTAGTTCTTTTTGTGCACGGTGTTTTGTGACGTCTGTTTTAAACAAGCTGTTACAGATCGTGCCTTTTGCATCGACCGAAGTTACTCAAAAGCACAGCAAACCTGTCAGATATTGACCAGAGTTTCTTATTTCGATTAGTGCCATTTTTCCTCTTCTTTTATGGGATACGCTAGAATTAAAACATTTTTTAAAATAACTTGTTTCTTTTTGTTTATGCTAATTTTCGTGCTTTTCAGATACTTTGCGATTATCAAGAAAATGTAAAACTTTACTTTAAGCCAACGTGGTAAAAGCGACACAAAGTTTCTGATTAATGTGGTTTCAGTAGAATACATTTCTTGTTTGCATCTAATTTAACTTAGTAGTATAAAAGCATGATATAAGAGATAGCAGGGAAAACATTTTGGAATCGTGCGAACTGTGTGTCGGTGTTGTTTGTTAGCCTTTCTAGTTATAGATAATGTTCTCATAATTCGAAGTTTAATTTTTTGCTAATGTAAGGTGTATTTTCTTTTCTATTTCTGAAGTTCAGTGTTAAATCTTTATCGTTGCCACTAATGTTATCGCAAATATACTAGACCTTGCTGTGATGAAAGGAAGAGAAGATCTTGACAGTTAGTGTAATGTTTTATACTTGCTCAAAAGATGGTTCCGAGTATGACAACGCAATTTTACTGAAATTCATTCAATTTTTTCTAATTATCCTTCTTTACTGAATGAAGGTAGCAAATCATGAATATGTATCGAGAAATTGCATTGTTAAAACATTATCTCACATTTCATCTTCTCTCGCAGTTTGTAAAGATCAAATCTGGATTGAATGTTGATATCAACTAAGAACTCTAATTCAACACGTTTCAAATATTTTCATGTTTTGTATTTAAAAAAGTTGCTTTTGAAGTTTTTGTATATTGAATCGGACAGTGAGTAAATAGTTTTTGGAATCAAAAAATATTTTCAATTTGTTTTGCTGTGAATTGAATTTGAACGCTAGCAAGTCAGCTGTATTTGACTCGCACATCGACTATATTTGTCATCTTGTCTGATACAGGTTTGCTGCGAGTGCATGTGAAGTATAAAAAACGAGTTCTCTTCTTTTTGTTTACAGTCGTTTCAATTAGAAAGTTAAGTACAGAATTCTAAGTAGTTTATTAATGTCATATATCGAGGTTGTTTCAATGAAATGTCAGCGAAATGAATCAACAAAGAAACCTTGTAATGCAGAATAATTGTTTAAACAAGGTCAGCTTGAGGTAGAATGGGCGGATTAATACTTCTAGCGGTGGCTGTAATCTTATTACTTTCTTCTCATAGCAGGCGTTTTGAGAGAACAAATCCATTATTGTTTTTTTATGCTTTATTTCTGACCGAAAAGTAAAAAAAAATTGCTGCAAAACCTTTTTTAGAAGTTATCATTTTGTAAAATCGTAACGTATTTTGCCCTTTAGAATTACGTTTCTGCTAGCTTTTAGGCAAATGATTTTTGCACCTGTTTTCTTCTCGGGGCTTTATTTTGTTCTTTTTAACTGCAATTGTTTGCCTTTTCTAAACCTTATTCTGTCTATTGGTCGATCACTCAGCCGATGGTTATTGAAAAGTTATCGGCTATTTAATTACTAGTCACTGTTATACAAAGCCAGCGGCGAAGAGTTGTCAGTATCCGAACTTTGAAATAAAACCCATTTTGCTTTGATTCGTTCCGGCTCAAATTCAGTTCAGTTGCAAAACAGGAAAAACAATTGTCGAGATTTGAAAGAATACAGAAATTTGTTTTATACTGAAAGTTTACAGGATATTGTTCTCAAGTTCTTTTGTAATTTATATTCACGAAAGGTAGTTGTATTTATATTAAAGACGGACTGCTGATACAAATCTCGATTTTTAAGGTTTTAATGTAAGATATCATTTTGTTTTGAGTTATTTTTGAAGATACTGTTATCAATGATGTAAGATATTTCTATTTGTTCTTGTTAAACAAGTACAACTTTATATTTTATCCTTTTCAAACATTACATGGACGTCCAGTTCAAGTATTATTTTTATCTAATCTTTGTAAAAAGTTAAAAAGCGTTCTATATGCAGTTACGAATTCTTTTTGTTTAAAGGAATTTTTTTTCTCAACGCCTATTAAATATATAGTTCAATAGTGTTTTTCAGCTGTAGCTTTTCTTTTGCCTTAAGGCAAGGCGATCGTTACTGGACTGTATTGCTTGCATTTCTACTTTTTTATCATTTTAATTATTGTTAAACGCCAGAAATTTAAAAATACTAATATTTTAGCCTATCGTTTCTTTAAAAAATACTTTAACTCTATCCGTTAACGAGAAAAGTTGATCTAACTGGTATTTTCTTTACTGTCTACGGCATCGTTGTTAGTGGTATGTATCTCGTGAGTGTACGTATGCCTTCTAAGATCAACTTTACGATAAAAGGCGCGTTGACATACGTGACAAGCAAAAGGCTTGAAACCAGAATGTTTCCTGCTATGCGTGATGAGATTTGATGATTGACTGAACGCTTTACCACACTCCACACATTTGTGGGGCTTTTCGCCTGTATGAATGTAGGTGTGTTTTTTCATGTCGGATTTCTGGTGAAAGCGCTTGCCGCAGTATTCGCAAGGGAACGGCCGCGTGTCAGAATGAATGAGCATGTGTGTTGAAAGGGTTGAGGAACGCTTAAATGTCTTAGGGCATTCCTTACATTGAAATGTTTTCTCAGTGTTGTGAATGTTCTTATGCTGTTCAAGACTAACGGAGTGACCAAAGGTTTTGCCACAAATATCGCACGCAAATGGTCGGCGCCCGGAATGAGATCTTCGGACGTGGACCTCCAATCCATGCGGTGTCCCGAAGATCTTTTTACACTTGAGGCATCCAAATGTCTCTCCGACGTGGTTTTTTGAATATTTCTTTTTTGACTCATTATTACTGGACTGTAGATGTTCTTCGGGAAGATGTGGTGGTGCCATTGCTAATCGTGTTTCGGGATTGTCCCGCGTGGAGTGCAAACCATATGGATTTGTGCTTGATGGATGTGACGGGGCCCAAAAAGGCAGTGAAAACACCGGCCCAGCAGGCATGAAGGAAAAAAGCGAATGTTCATGTCTTGATAAATGCACATATGGTCCAGGTAAAATAGAAGGGTTGTAAATTTGCCCATAAAAGGTGGGAAATTTCATCAGATCACCTGAAAATGACAATTAAAATTCATCGTTAATACTCAATTAGCCCAAACTTATTAAAATGATCCGTCTGTTAAGTACGACTTTCATTAAAAAGGTGTGTTTTTCAATGTGCGCATTCAAATGCTTCGTGACAATGGAAATTAATCCCAGCCAACCGCAAACACTTTAGCTCTCTTTGCTTTAAAAGACACAGTGTTTGTTAACATTGTAAATTTTCAATATATAAATCAACTTTGCGTAGTCGGAAAAGTGACTCTTGAAAGAACGTTTGTTGACGAGAGAGAATATAAAAGATTAGCTTGTGAATAATACTTTTTTAGAAAAGGGAATTTTGTTTTTTTGTCGAAGTTATTTTTGGTTCATTGGTTGATGCGAGAAACACTAAAAAAGTTGAAAAAGCTGTAGTTATCGATTCTTCAAGTTCTCCTCAAACTGCAAATTTTAATTTACAGTCATGCGACAAAAATAAACACAACGAAAGCGTTTAGAGAAGCAAAGACTGTTTCCTACTTTATCAACGGACTTTTCTTTTTTAGACCTCTATTTAACCTTTTTCAATTAGATTTCATTTAGGACAATCTGAAGGAGATTCATACAGAGTTGATTTTTTTTATTAAAAGCAACATACGGAAAGCGAATTCTATATTTGAACAATGAAACTTCACCGATTTAAACATTTTCTCTTTGTGGCATTGTTAAGGTTTTCTTCAGCTTAATTAATTTTTATTTACATGTCACTGTTTTGCGGGCTTAATCTTTGGGTGAGAACAAGGAAAGAGCGAGAGATTTCGTTTACATTATTGCCAATAACAAAATTCTCACTGGGTTTTTTTTGCTTGTTTTGAGATCTGTTTGTATACTGTGGAATTGTTCCGCACACAATCAGTAAAATAAATCCCTCTATTTACACTTCAGTCTATTGCGAACGGGATCATTTCCTGCGGTTCTTATTATAGTAATTCGCAAGTTGTGATTTCCGAAATTAAAACTAAAAGTTCATCTCAGAAGTTTTGCATATTAGATGAAAAGGTGGTACTGATAGTCTGCCCTACACATGTCTTGTGATACCTTTACGGCTTTCAAACCGCGGTCATTTCGACTTCCAGATTTACTAAAGTTCAACCACACTTTTATTAATTAATGAACTTCGGTGGCTAGCTTTTTTGCAAATTCGCAGATTTTTAGATATCTTAACTCAATATTAAAAGGAAAGATTTTAAATCTTTAAACGGTTTAGTCAGTAAATTCGAGAATATTAAAAATTAAGCTGAAAGATGAGATTTAAACGAGTGTTGTTAAACAACAGAAACCATCACGATATGGCAGCTTACGTGCAAAAGACACAGATTAAGTCAAAAGTTTGATCAATGTCGAAAATTTAGGTTCTTCTTATTACTAATCCTTTTACCTTGAAAATGAGCATTAACTCTCACATCTTTCATCTTAACAGACTGAAGGTCACTCCATTTGGAATAAAAAACCTCGGGTTTTTTGTCTTGTTTATCTGGAGCTGTGAGATTAGCTATATCGAATGGACGGTTGGACTTCTTTGTGCTGGGGTCTTCTTTCACGCACTCAATCTGGTCAGTTGCATCTGCAAAGAAGAGATTTAGAACGTTTGTTATGTTGAATGGACTGATAAGGAGCACAATTTATTGCAGGACAAGACTTTTTGGGACTGAAAACTTGAGCTATCAGATTTGGGTCTTTGTTAATTGTAAATAACAACACGCCGTATATAAAAGTTGCAATCTTTAAATTATAGTTTGAATAACGGTTACAAACAATATTTATTAACTGCTAAAAATCAAAAAACCTTTACTGATTTGAAAGGCTATGATAATTCTGCTGAGAAAATATACATTCAGTTTTTTTATTCCGTTGCTTTTTTTTTACTTTTATCTTGCAAAAAAATTAATTTGTTGCCAAATGATAATTCTCTAAATATTCCTTAAAAGAGCAATTTTTAACTAACTTACCAATCATTTTTACCGAATCATTCTCGGTTGACGAAAAACCATCTTTTGCAAAAGGTGAGATAGCTTTGTTTTTAACAAGGAAGACTTTAGGCATTGCGGATGAACAGAGCGCTGTAAAAGTAGATCAAGTTAACACGAGCCGAAATCTGGGTCTTTTGAGTACCGAGAGAATAACTCATGCGATAATAAAGGCATTTTGATATCACACGGGGTTTTATCAACCAACCGAACGCCAAGAACAAAACCCATGTCCAGCAGGTGGATACCATAGCAACAAAGACAGTTCGGCTGGATCGGCGTCGCGCATGCGCCTGCATTACCAGTACAGGTGTAGAAAACGGGACGGCAATTTTAGTTTACAGAACTCTCAGTTGTTATTGACGCAAAGTGATATGCGATCTGCTAATTTTTTTCTGTTTTTCAATTTCGTTTCCTAAAAGAATACTATAGAAAGTGTTCGTTGTTTTTTTTAATGACAGTTCTCCAGTTGCTTTCAAAATAAAGGAAAGTTAACTTCAAACGAAAACTGCCGGTTATATATTTTTTGTTTTTCAAAAAACAGTGTTTGCTAATTTGTTGATGACATGGTTTTTTTTAACCCCAATTGTTTTTTCCAGTAACGCATGATCGCCGATTCTGATTTGTGTACTTTTTTTGAAGCTGAAAGGTTTTGTGTGTAACATGAAGTTCTGTGTTTTTTTTTTGTTTTGTTTTCTCATAAATTATGAATATAATCTAGATATTGGTGTAACAAGAGAGTGCGCCACTTGGAGTTTGGGCGTTGGAACAAAACACTTTAATAAACGATGTTTAGAGACAGTGAAACAGCCCGCCTTTACCAACGACCGCTCTTATTTTATAGTTTGTTAATTGTAACTGACATGAGGGAAAGTCGATTATTGCGAAGTGACACCGTAGAGCAGGTGGAAAGAAATCATTGCTGCAATTTGTAATCGAATTACCGGAGGAATTGGTGATCTGTGTCGAGGATGTGGACTCCAATTTTCTAATCTTATCTCCAAAAAACTTACGTGAAACAAAATTGATGAATAGCGGGGAAACAGTCGCAAGATGGTGCGTTTAGCTCCACACATAACGCAGACATAATTGTCTTTGAGACATACTTTTTAATGGGTAATTTATACAAGAGGAACTTCAAAACTTGCTGTATTTTGTTTTTCTGCATTGAAAAATGCTTGCTTAAGTCTCATATATCAATAGAAATCTCGTCTAAATGAAAACTTTCTAAAACGGTACTATTGCCATGATGTATTAATATTCAGTTTTTTGTTCTTTGATAAAAACGACTGTGGTTATTTTGCGGGGTGGAGTAACAGCGCTCGAACTTAAATTTCCCCCAGACGATATCATTATAGTTACATCTTCTGTCCATTTTCATGAGCATGGTTTCCGAAAAGAACTTTAAATCTGTGTTTATGATTTGAGTCTAGTGATTTGTTTTTACGGAAACCAATAAACATAATATATTTTTAAGTCTTTACTGTACACATAATTATGAATCTAACATTAAAAGAGCTCTGGGAACCCGCCATATTTTTCCTGTTATAGCAATTGTTTAGAGCATGAGAGACAACATAAGTGTTTTCAGTTATCTTCCTATTATTTGTTTCCTGAGGTGTGAAATGTAACTTTTACCAGGAATAGAAAATAATCAGTGCTGTTTTAAAAATTGTATAATAAAAAACGGAAAAGTATATTTTCTGTTCAAAAAAAGCCCTAGTCTTTTTTTAGGTTTGGAAGTCAAATTGAACTCTATTTTCCATGAAGTCTTCTCCTTGATCATTAAATCATTTGGCATGTGAAAGGCTGCATACAGCGCTTTGACGGTTGCAAGAAACATTTGATTAAGCAAAAAAACATATAAAAAGTTAGGATAATCATGATGCGACAGATTTTAAATGAGTTAAATTCTAAATAGGACTTCTCACGAGGTTTGCAAAACAATACTTTGAGTTGAGTAACTATTTCACAAGGTGAATATAGTTCTTTCGTACTTTCGAAGAAGGACTTAACTTAATAATATTAACACTATGCATTTTTCTCAAGTTAGAACTGAAGAAATTCAGTCATAAAATACACTTTCCCCTGTTTTCCACTCTTTACAAACTTAAAATTATTCTTGTGTTCTCGTAGTTTATTTGTAGTTGTGGCAAACAAGCGTTCATTTTTAGTGAGATCGTAAAAATCTTTCATTCGTGATACTAATAAATGTCCAAATTCATCCATTTCATTGGTCATGTTTATGTAATATACGTTTTACCATTGCCTAAGGTTAATGACGATTCTATTTATTTCTTGCAAACCAAGCCATTAGGTTCTTTAGCTGACGACACAGCAGGTATACAAATATCTACATCAAATATCGTTGCAGTTAAAGGCATTGAGATATTGAACTTTTACGCTGCCACCATGCGATCTCAATCTGTTGAAAACTGAATCACTGAAAAATCTTTTAAAAATATTCTCAACTCTTTCCACTTTGAGATGTCAATTTGAAAGCGCTGCATTTAAACACAGACAAAAAGTATGATCCGCATAAGACCTCTCAATGTTTGATTTATTTACAAAAATACATTATTGAACTAAAAACGCTAATTTGAGTATTTTGTCTCGTTGTCTGTAATTAGCAGCGTTTTGCCTTATTAACATTGCGACTCGCACACAAACAGTAAAGTTACCCTCTGTTGTTAAAGGCTTAGTGATTATGGTATATTAATCATTTGAAATACGAGTATTTAAGTTTGGTCCCTTTAGGCAAACAAATTGACTAAAACACCTCCATTTGATTCCTTTTGATTTCAAAACTCGAAACCTGGAAATGTATAGTCTTGATAGAAATAACATTTTTATCATTTTTTTCCGCTCTGCCATCTTAGTGTAATAGACTAGAATTAGTATTTAATTTGGAGTTTTTGCAAGAGAAGAGAATGAATTGAGCTTTCAATTTGAAATCTTTCGTATGGCATGTTTTCTCAAATTGATCTTTAACAATATGAAAATTTCGAAAGCTCTTTTCTTGTTTATCTGCAGCTTTTCGTGTATTTTTGTCCGCTAATTTATTTTCTTTGGGGAGAAGCCCATTCGGAATGACTTCAACTTTAAATTATACAGAGTTTAGAATTTTAACTTCAAGAAACTGGTTGCGAGAACTTGTGCATGATAATTATAAGTCATTTCAATGGCTAATTAAAAATTTAATACTAACGATTTTCTTTTTGTTTTTTGGGCTCCGGCATTATTGACTTGTTAGTGAAATCTGGAATTTCGTTTTTAAAACAATTCACTATATTTTGTCAAGAAACTCGAAAAGCAAAAATAAAATGTCTCAGACTGAGTATTAATCCCGTGTGTCACACATCTGACACAATGACAGGGATTGTTATGCTTAATTGCGAAAAATTGGCCAATATTTACAAAACCATTCAAAAAAAATCTTTCTCCTCGTTAGTACTGGTAAGTTTTCGAAATCCTTTCTACTAACCAATATAAATTTATTTACTGTAATCACCATTTTAGAGTTTTAGCCACCTTCCGGTAATAAAGTGACTCCTTGTTCTAAGAATTTTACATTTTCACCTCTTAGACCTACTAAAAGTATATATTTAATGTTAATTTACAGCCTCATAACTTTTGATTTAAGTTTAATAAGCTGATTGTCACATTGTGACAGAAAGATGTTTAATTTTTGGGGGTTTTTTTTGAAAAAAGAACTTGGTGCTTGATATCCATTTCACAAATTGTAAATGTCCCTAATTCATCCGAACTTCAATGTTACATTACTGATAAAATGTAAAGGTGTCATTGGTTTCTTTGATAGGCCCGCAGTCAATGCTATCAAATTTTTCAGCGAGTCTAAGCATAGTTTTTTACCGGGCATTACTTAGAGTATCAGCAATATCTGAGCTGAGTAGCTTTTAAATGGAGTGACTTTTCATGAAGACATTTAAGGCTGACAAACGGACGACCCTATTCTGTGGCAAATTGAAACACAACCTCGTGGCAGGTGTTATTAAAGTAGTCTAAGCTAATGATCTTGTCAAACCGTAATGGTTGTTTGGAATAAATGAGAGAGTGCCATTAATAGCGATGCTTTGTTTGACAACTGACAAATAAATTCAAATATGCAAACTTTCACTTCTCTGAACTAAAAGCTGGTAACCAACAACTTGAATGTTTGATCCAAAAATTAACCGGGTTTTTTTTCTCAGATTTTTTACAAAAAATACAAATCATTTTACAAAACGTCATTGAAATTATCAAGATGTTTAGTTTCATCTCATGTTTGAAATTTACTAATCTGGTTTTGATTTCGGATTGAACTTAAAGGAAAAATGCAAGCATTGCATTGCATAATTATTATAGAATGATTAGTGGCGTTATTATAAAAAATTTTTGAGTTGTCGCAAAAACTAGTTTGGTTCAAGTTTCGGTACTGAATGTACAGCTTGAGCTCCAAATCAAAACTTTGTTTTCGTTGTAGTTGAGTTTTTAATCTTTGTGTTAATTTCGCTGCGTTTAGGGCTTATACGCCATCGTTTCGCTTGGTAATGATCAAAGATTTTTACTTTACAAAGAGAATACTAGCAAGTTTATAAAAAAAAACAGTTATTCTTGCCACCTTTTTCTATAATCAACTATTCTTAGTTATTTGAAGACTTTCTGACAAAACCATACTTGTTCAGAGAAGCACTTGATTTTTTTTTACCTTGGCATTGAAATTACTTCATTACTGTTCTTTTTTTTTGTATAGGAAATATTTTTCATAGCCCTGAAAAAGTCGCAAAATTTTCCAAAGCGGTCCTTCATTAGATTTCATTTCATATCGGACTTTATTAATTCTTTTATTGATTCCCAAGGCGCTTTAGAATTTAATTTTTCCAGAAAGGCCTGAAGTTGATTCTGAAGATTAGCTTTAAAGTTTTTCAAGCAATTCAGGTTAGTGATATAATTTGTTTTTATTTTCAAGAAAATGAATTCATATGTGCTGTTCAAAACAGCGACCAATATTGTTTCTTTTTTCTTTTTCGTTACTATTCATATTTTTCGCAGTAAATTGTGATTCAATTGTCAGAAACAATGCGTGGGTTAACCGTCCGTAAAACACCAGGTATATATCGGCAGATAACAGCTACCAACGGTGTTGAGAAAAAACTTTTATCATTTTATACCACCCGCATGCCTCGGCGCCGTTGATGTCTTCTAACGTCGTGGCGCTGTTTAAGTTGCCGTTAATACCCTACTTTATCAGATTCGGGTCTTAAAATCCCGGACCGCGGTATAACCTAAATCTGCTCTGTTGTTGAAATGGAAATCGTTTTAAAACACAACTGGATTGTTTTTACATGTTTTCCTTGAGAAATTTTAAGTCCGTTCCTTATCTAGGCTCACAAAAAAACGGCGTAAAGAGTCTTACATCCTGTGGTTCATTTCGGCCGTCGGTCGCATTAGAAAAAAATTTCGTTTGAGTTTCGGTTAACCAAAGTGTGCTTCTTTTGCAAAAAAGAAAATGCAAATATTGGTTAAAATTTCATTTGGAGGTAAAAGAGTATTATATTGATACAGTTATAATTCTTTTTCATCGCATTTACGCGCTTTTATAAAGTTTTTCCGAGGCTCACCGTTCTTAGTTTTTTGGTGATTTTAGCCTTAAATTGTTGTTAATTCTGTTGTTAATTCTAGCAGCTGAAATTAAAGAGAAAACATAACGCAAGTAATCGAGGTAATGCAAAACGATGAGCCTCGCATTTTAGAATAAATGTGAACACCACGAAACTTCTTGTGTTTAATATTGCACTGCTAAGTTAATTTACGAAAACGAGTTTTAGTGAATTATCTACGTGAAGCATTTTTATAGATATTTAATTTCTCAGTCTGAGATTGTTCTTAAATTGTTCTTAAGTTGTGGCCAAGTTGGGGCTCGTTGTTCACATAAAATTGTTCTTATAAAAAAGCGCGTACTTCTTTGAACTAAGCCTTTGCTTTTATTTATTAAAATTATGTCGTCAACAAAACTCAGAACTTGTGTCAGCTTCAAAATAAACCCTAAAGTGAACATTTTCTATCATTCGCAAACGACTGGTTATATTGTTTCAGTATACTCGAACTTTATTTGAAAATAACTTTTTTCTGAAGAAATAAGTTAAGTCTTAACGATTAAAATTGTTATTTCGAATTTGTATCCGATTGTTTTTTTTATGATCCTTTCATAAAGGATGTATCTATTGTCTACATTGTAGTAGATTCAGAAGTTATGATAAAATTTAGAAGTTTAGCTAGGTTTTCATGTTATTCACTTTTACAGTGATAGTTTAGTTGTTGACAGGTGAAAGCATTTCGACTTCAAAAACTTTGTTTAGATACTTCAGTCCGATTTGTTTTTGTTAAGAGTTTTAAAGGCCATTTGTTAAACGTTTTCCAAGTTCATCCTGTTGGAGCTTGCTAGCATCTTTTGCTATGGTTCATCTCAAGGTTTTTTCCGCGTAATTCAGGTATTTTAGTAAACATAGATTGAGTCTAAAATTATTTTTAATTTGAACTTTGTGTTTTAGAATCATTTAACAGAAAAAAAATCATTTTCAAAATTGCATTATTGAAGTTTGTAACCGACTGATAATATCTTTACAAATAAATTTTTCATTATCTTTTCCCTCCCACTCCTCCCTCGTGACTTGTCTCTGACGGTTTAGGTTACGTGATAATTAACAATTTGACCTCGAGGCAGCATGGACGTCTGTTACGTTTTCAAATTCCGCAAAAATTTAACGAGGGAGGGGAGGATGGAGGAAATGATCTCTTAGTCCAGAGCTTCAGCTTCACTGCGTTTGTTTACTGTTGGTCAGGTTAATGCACCATGATTGTTCACAATCGTCTACCACTACCTCTTAAGAGCAAATTAGTAACAATAAGTGCCAGATATCTACGAAAATATTGTTTCGGGAGAAAGCAACAGAAATTTCTTTTATGAAAAACTAAAACTCGGTTCGGCTTGAACGGTATCCGGTTTTAAAGAGACCGTTTAACAACTCTTTAATTTTTTCCATGCAAACCCTTTTTTATAACAACAACTATATTAGATCAACGACGCTAAGTTTGGCAGAAGATTAAGAGGTATAACTATCGAATACCCCGCACTTCAACCTATTCCGAGTGGCCCGGCTACGCGTCAACGCGTCAATTTCACTAAATTCGCACAAACTCTCATCTTTTATCAAAACAAAGTGTTAGGGATAGGGTTAGGTTTTGACGCGTAGCACGTGTTGACGCGTAGCCACTCTCTTAGGAAAACCTATAACATAAGGTTCAAGATTGAAGATTTGACGCGTTGACGCGTAGCCATTCTCTTAGGAAAACCTAAAAACTACGGAATCACTTATTCATGTCATACGAAATGTTCCTCGGACACTGTTCGCTGTTCGCCAAAAATTTAAGAACAGTGAGACTCTGCAAAAATTACGTGTTTTTATAAAAGACTGCGTTTGGCTGGCCTTCCGAGGTTAATACACAAAGCTTGCGTTATCAATATCAGTCAGTGTTTCTGTTAAAAAATGGTCGGAAAAGCCTGAAGAAATTTGAAATGGTTTTGGCTCATTTTACAGTATGACAAATTGGTTAATTATTGACTGTTTATTAAAGAACATAAATCAAATATGTTAAATTAATGCTGTCGACTACATGATCAATGCGCAAGGAAACTATCCTTACAACTAACACTAATTTAAACCTTTAGTTTGATTAGTTTCAAGAACAAATTTTTAAATATAAGTAAATAAATTTCAAACAAATATTTTTGATGTTTTTGCTGTAGACCGTACTGGGGTGATGAAAGCGGAATCATTTTGTCAATTTAGCAATCGGTAAAGTTTACTCAAACTCTTTTATTAGGGGCAGCTGTTCTCCGAAGACTTCTTATTGTGATGTTCAAAAGATTTTTTTCATGATTTTGTTTTATTCTGAAATTATTGTAATGTCACGAACCCGTTTTCTTAAAAAAATATGTTTGCACCTTGCTGTCTCCTGGGGAGCGTGCTTAAAGCTCTTGTTATATTCAAGGATTAAATTGTGTTATTAATAGTCTAGAACAATGGCTTGCAATGTGTCCAAAAGAAGTTTTTGTTTTGCTGCCAGTCTGTCGCCCTCCCAAGTAGACGGAACTATTTTCTCGTTAGCAAGAGAACAGCAAGTTATTTTGTATTCTTGACATCTAATCGGTAGGTTCACCAAGTGTTTCGCGACATTTCCATACCAATTAAAAGAAGTCAAGTCGTTTGCACTCAGGAGTCGAGACAAAACATGTAACCCTTCTTGCTGTGCTGACAACCTACAAAAGTTGGTAAGTCGGATTACGTTTTTTTCAAGATTCAAAAGGTGTTGTCAATCTGTCGATTTAGTTAATAAAATATACATTTGTTTTGGAATTATTTTTTTTGTTGTGTTTAAGTCGGTTAAAGCCTTTTTGGCTTTTTGTTATCTCAGGTTTTTTTTTTTTGTCTTGTCCCTTCAGAAACTTTCGTTCCAAAATCATTTCAATGTTCGCAATTTACCACACACGCTTTTCATCATAAGAACAAGCAAAGTTATCCAGTGAGGCTCATTGTTTTTAATTTCTTATTTCTAGCAGCTCAAATTTAACAAAACAAAACATGCAAAAGGATGTTTCTTGATTTGAAATAAATGTGAAACACCGTAAGACTTCTTGTGTTTTGTATTGTGTTGTTAAGTTAATTTACGAGTTTTAGTGAAGTCTCTAAGTCAATCATTTTCATTTGGAGCCTTAGCCTTAAATTCATCTTAACTTGTTTTTAGGTTTTGGCCAATTTCAGCCTTGTTGTTCTTATAGACCACTTTCATATATGGCGACCATTTAAATATTCTTTTGTCTTCATTCATATTAGCCTCGCTAGCTTCATTTGGGAAAAGATATTCTTTTGAATTTTCTGCTAAACACGAGGCCAGTGAGGCCAATTTCGGTACCCACAATACATGGCTCAGCGTTTCAAAAGTATGCCGTATCGAGAGTCAGTTCAAGGATGTTACTAGCATTTCGATACACACGATACATGGCTCAGCGGTTCAAAAGTATGCCGTATCGAGAGCCAGTTCAAGGATGTTACTAGCATTTCGGTACACACGATACATGGCTCAGCGGTTCAAATGTATGCCGTATCGAAAGTCAGTTCAAGGATGTTACTAGCATTTCGGTACACACGATACATGAGATCAGCGGTTCAAATTTATACCGTATCAAGAGTGGATTCAAGGATGGTTCTAGCATTTTGGTACACATGATACATACGATCAGCGGCTCAAATTTATATCGTGTTAAAATATAATGAAATATGTTGGATTTTACGTGCATTTTAATGATAATGACGATGGTAATGCTAATAATTATGCATGATGGTGATAAAGATTGCAATTGTATTCGATTCTCATGATGATAGCGATATCAGTGATTATGGTGACGGTGCTGATGATAATGGTTATGATAATGGTGATAGTGATGATGATGGTGTTTGGTGATAAAAACAGTGTTGCTGTTGATAATGATGGTGCTGCTCACGATGGTGGTGATGATAATAACGTAGGTGGTAGTGCTGATGATGGTTAGTATAATGGTAGTGGTGGTGATGATAAAGGTTATGGTGGTGTTGATGATGGTGATGATAACGGTCATGATGGTGATGACAATAATTTGCTGTTGATGATGGTGAGGATGACAATGATGATGGTGTTGTTGATAATGCTGATTGTAATGGTGATGGTGCTGATAATAATAATGATAGTGGTGAAGATATATAACGGTCACGGCGGTGGTGATGATAGTGATGATGATAATGAAAGTGATGGTGATGATGATCACTATGGTAAAGATTGTCGTGGGTAAATGCACAATCAGTTAACCACTTAGAAAAATAAAAATGAAAAGTTGACTTTCAGTTATCAATGGAGTTTGAATCGTGACTTCTGCGAATGGCGGTCGTAAGCTCTTACCCTTAACTGAGTTACGAAGACACCAAAGAAGCATTGTTAATCACTGATAAACGAACTTGATGCATTCAGTGCTCTCATTGCAACCACTTATATCTCGGGCAAACTGGCCGTCGTTTAGGTGATCGCATCAGAATCAAAATTTTCGATTTTGTTGCATTCGATATTTCTTAAAGGGAACCTCCACTAAAACAACAAAATAACTTTAAACCACAGAACATAATGTTTACAATTGGAATTACTCAA
>JAOTRI020157628.1:0-20231 GCA_028564885.2 Zoanthus sanctaehelenae
ATGAACATGTATATATAGCTTATAACGAACTTTATAACTTACTCTTGAAAATGGCATAAGATATGCCGAAACATGTCAAGAATAAAAACATTTTTCGTATATTTGAAAGTTTTATTGTCATTTGTGCTCCTACGATCTTGTGGCAGTACCTGGTAAAACATTGACCTAAAAGGTATATAAATCATCGTACACGATAGGCTTAGACGATATTATATGAGCTTTGTTGAATAATCCTGTTACAATACCTGGTAAAGTGTAGACAGAAATGGTAAAGAAATCATTGTGTGTGACAGATATAGTCGATATTAAATGGACATTGTTGAATAATCTGTTACAATACCTGGTAAAGTGGTGACAGAAATGGTAAAGAAACCACTGTGTGTGATAGATATAGTCGATATTAAATGGACATTGTTGAATAATCTTGTTGCAATACCTGGTAAAGTGGTGACAGAATTGGTAAAGATATCATTGTATACGATAGATATAGTCGATACTAAATGGACATTGTTGAATAATCTGTTACAATACCTGGTAAAGTGGTAACAGAATTGGTGAAGAAATTATTGTGTACGTTAGATATAAACGATATTAAATGGACATTGTTGAATAATCTGTTACAATACCTGGTAAAATGGTGACAGAAAAAGTAAATACATCATTGTACAGGTCTGATATATAGACATATCGTATGAACATAATCTTGTTACAATAACTTAGTAGTCAGTTTTTAGCGTTTGGTGGAAAGTTTATTTATATTAACTATATTTATAGGCGCCAAGGTAAAGGTAATTATGGCTGCGTAATAATTTTGATGATTTGATGATCTTATGACTATGATGATATGGCGATATAGTGGTTTTATGAAGATTATTGGTGATGATACTAATTTTCATGTTGTAGTGATGGCATTGGTGATAGTTCAACTGTCTGAGTTTTCAAATTTTTTAAGCCTTTTACCTACAATTCCGAAAACGTTCACATTTAATGTAGAATGATTTTGTTTTATTCATTGTAGGAAGCGATGCATTAGCTATTCGTCGCTAACTATTCATTTTCCACGTGCATGCATGAATGCAAGATAGGCATTTTATAAACGCAAGCTCAAGTGAAGGCCGTAGTGATATGTTACCACATTTTGTTATGTGCCAACAAACTAAACATACAGTAAAAATTAAAATTCCTGGAAATTTTTATTGTCTGAATCAAGACTTGACAATTCGTCATCAATTCCAAAACGTTCCAAAACCATAAATAATACCATAAATAATACCATAAATAATAATATAAATAATACCATAAATAATACCATAAATAATACCATAAATAATACCATAAATAATACCATAAATATTTGAGTTTTTATCGATGTTTAAAAAGATTATATCCTAATGGTACATGACAAGATATGGATGGACAGAGATTATAATTTCACGTTAAATTGTCAAAACGTTGTTTCGCAATTGGTCAAGTTAAGGTAAACGGTTTTATTGATATAATGTTACTTCAACAGGCTGTTAGGATGTTAAAAGCTGTATCAATGAACATTGATATTAAACGAAAGTTCAGTTGTTGATAGTATCTTTCGTAAAATTGCAGGTTTGAGGTACTCTTAAGAAAAATGTTTAAATCAAGGATTAACTTGGAATCTAACTTTACCTTCTTCTTGTTTGTAGATGGCTTCAAGGGGTCTCTGTAGAGAAGAAAGGTTAGTATATTATGAAGTTAATTGAAAGAAAAACTAAATATGGAAACAAAGTACCGAAAGAGTTATACATTCCATTTCTGATTATGTATAGTTATTGGCGTTTTTATGTTCCACATTTTGTTTTTTGTTATAATTTGTTGGAAAAACTACGCCTTTGGCGGAAATCAAGGTCTAAACTTTTTACATATTTTAAAACTTAGTGCAGAAACTCCCACTTATCATTGTACATTGTAGATATAGAAGAGAAATAATGTAATGTTTTTGGCTAAGTATATATGTACATTGTAAAGGCTAGACTGAGGAGTCTTATATTGATGTCCACAAAGCAATACAGATCCTTCCGAATTATTTTATTTTGTAGCTTGAACTGACTGTTGTTTTTCTCTTCTCTTTATTATATCTATAATAAATTATTATTCTTTTTATTAAAATATTCTTTTCGGCAACTTATTCAAACAATGAACTCCAACTGAATCCCATCAATAGTATAGTACCTTTATTGTTACAATTTTAAATTCCTTCTATTTTACCTTTATTAACCTAGAATAGAATTACTATTTGCAGGCCAGGGGATTTATATATAAATTATTTATGTAAATGTTATTGATGATGATTAAATATTTGATTTGATTTTGATAGACACCTTGTGTTGAAGTCAGGGTTTAAGCTTATGAAACTTAGCTTGTTTTCAAAAACCACAGTTTATTTAGCACTTCCTAATACATTGCATTTAGATTTACATAATAAGGTAACAGAAACTTAGTGCAAAGCTTCCCGTAGAAAGGCTAATCTTAATCGATTAGCCCATAAAGGCTAGACAGGAGGCTTTTAAATGAAAGAAAATTGATATGTTTTGAGACAGTGAGCAAAGTTCGAGTGCTAAATTTACAGCGCTGAATATATTACCGTGAACACCGAAAGTATATCTGGACTGTTTATTATGTTGTAACCACAACAGCCAGGCTCATCGTATTTGTAATTTATTTCAAATATTCTTCGCTATTATATCAAATACTGTAAACAAATGGGAAGGAAAAGTAATTGTCACTTGTAAAAAGACTGAGTGTTAAAACAAAACGAAAACAATTTGTTTCGTAGCCGACAGAAAACGATTCGTGGTTTCTGCGGTGTAAAGTCCTCGCATGTGATTGGTTACAACACAATAAAATTCCAGACATATTCCAAGTGTTCTTAGCGCTGTAAAACAATTAATACAATAACAACTAGAGAAGTAGTAATTATAAGCACATAAATTTAACAAAATTGCTTGCCAGGCTTGTTATGAGGACAATGTTGATACTTAGCAATGCTTTGTTTTAGTTCATGCTTAAATGAAACAATGTTTAGAGACTTCAGTGACTCATCAATAGAGTGCCAGACCTTGGGTCCATAAAATCTGATATTAAATTTACCATAATTTGTACGGATTGTTGGAAGTGAAAATGTTGATTTAGAAGCTAAGCGAGTCCTGTAATAATGCTTGCTACTGACAGACGTAAAGAAATTGGTAAATGTTTCTGGGAGAATGCCCTTCTTGTACTGATGCATAAATTGTGCAGTATGGATCTCAACAACTTCACTTAGTTTTAATAAGTTCAGACATTTGAAAAGTGGTAATGTATGTGCTTTGCAATCTGAAAATGTAATGATACGTACAGTTTTTTTGTACAATTATCAAGTGCTGGATATTGATATGGTATGTAATATCCCAGACTATAATACCATATATAAGATGAGAATAAATATTAGAATAGTATACTTAAACTGGGGTAGAAGTGTTTACAAAGTGGGGCAGTTTTTATAGGATCCCAGTTCCTCTTGACACTTTTCTAGATAATTAATGAATATGATATTTTAATTTAAATGGCAATCAATAAAAACACCTACTTATTTGATTCTGAGATTCTTTTTTATTTCTTTATCCTCAATTTCCAGTTTAACCTTATAAGTTATTTTCTTTTGTACTGGGTGGAAATGACGAGGTTTGATTTATCAATATTTAAGTAGAATTAGTTTGCACGCAGCCACTAATTAATATTAAAGAGATCATTCTTTAGTTTTTGTTCAAGTGACTGGAGATTTCTATCAGAAAAGAATAAGTTTGAATCATCTGCAAAGAGAGGAAAGTCAATATCTGCTGCAGAATTATTGAAATCATTTATACTGCCTCCTATCAGAAAAGTATGAATGGAACCATTGATAAGCAATTCCCCTAACACCATAATGCTCAAGTTTATTGAACTTCACTGCCTATTTTTATTCTTGAAACGTCTAACCGTGATATCCTTTTTCTTTCTAATCATTAAAAACATCCAGCCCAAATTGGAAAAAAATATTCCCTGTTGCAACTTGTTAGAGGACCAGATCTTCAATGTTTTTCTTTCCTCAAAGTTAATACTTCTAGCTAGGTGTATTAAACAATAAGTGTTACAATGTTATCTTTTATTATCAGGTCTCGTGTGGTGTTATCACCAGAAATACACAGGTTGTGTTTGAAAGGGCGGAGGTAAATACAGCAGCAAGTTGTGATGATTAGATCATCAACTATGACTAATAATAGTAGCATTGAACTGAGTGATTGCAATACAACGTAGTCTGATAGCATTGTAGGTGTGATGTCAAGATGGTTTCACACAAGTCGAAACATGTTTGCAACAAATATTGCACATGTCAATTACACCAATTAGTTATATCTATTCTTGAAGCCAAGAACTGTATATACTACATTTTTTCTTTACATTTTTTCTTTTAGTTTACTGAACATAAATGGTTGTCTGAAAACACTTTACAGTAATATTTTATTATTTCCGGATTTATGTTGTAGCTTTTTATATATAACAAAAAACAATAGATTTCAATTTATGCTGAAATTTGGAAATGCTTATGCTAATGCATTATTTATTGAGATACAGATAATGTATAGAAACACACAGTTTGAACGAGAAATCAACTATATCAGTTTTTAAATCAACTTTTGTTTTCTTTTGTCTCACGACAATTTACTAAATGTTGTTTGCGACGTTTCGACTGATTACTGCTAGTCTTCTTCAGGCGATGGAGTATTAGTTTTTGTAGAAGGACCTATTCCTTTGGTCGCCATGTGTTTTTACAAAGTGTACGTTGGCACCTTACTATGTCATAGAAAAACAAGGGGTGGCATTTTCTGGAGTTGCATTCTCTCTTACAACTGCTGCAACAAAGATTAGTAGGCAACAATGACAGAGTTCTCGATGGTTTTTGTTGTCTCCTCACCTTCTCCCTCTCCTTCCCATGTCTTCTCTTTTAAGTTTTATCTTCTCTTACTTAAATAGCTGATCAATTTTGCTTGATATCCTGCCTATTGCACAAGAGCTTCGAAGCATATCTTATCCTGTTAGTGGATATGCAGTATAGATCTCTAATCGAGTAGCTGGAAACTGTTGAGCCAAAGAATGTAGAAACCTGGGAATGCTTCTGATGTTGCGCTGTGTGTGTTTTCATGTAAAGCAGTCTTGTGAAAGGCATCTCTTGTAATCCGATCCTGCTTACCAGTTCAAATGATGTAGTAAGGTCTAGAATTATTTATGGAGGCCTTCACTGTTCCTTGCACGCCTTCTGGTGTTTGAATTATGGAAAACAACATGTTTGTCTTAGATCCGCCAGATTTTGATGCGGTAAACATCTGATGAAAACTTTTGGAAGCGGTCGAGAAAAACTTGAGCAAAGGCTTTCCCCCTATGGTGCCAAATGTCATGGTAGTTGTTGCAGTCAATTCAATTTTCCTAGCTCTTGTCAAGGGTGATAAACAATTATTAAGAGGAACATAGTCATTTCCCCTTCAATGACAGTGGAGATTGTGCAGTTGATGCATGAGATTGCAAGTTTTACATAGTTCAATATCTCTGGAAAGATGTCATGATGCACCTTTGAAGTTCGGGCTCGTGTATTGCTTCCTTGATTTCTTCACATATTCTTTTCAAAATAACAGTTTATAAAATGGTAAAAATTTTACCGCACCGTTTTCAAAGAACTTGATGTTGACGTTTCAGACTGGAGTCCTTCGTTGGATGAAGAACTCCATTGTGAAACGTCAGCATCCAATTCTTTCACTACAGTATAAAATTTATTCTTTTTTATTAACTGTTTCTGTAGGAACACCGACGTAGCATTCCATTTCTTCGTTTCCCAAAAAAGATTCAGTATGCACCCTTAAGCTATAATTTTGGAGTAACAAAAACACAAAAAGTTGCATTGTCTGCGCCATTACTTTGGTTTCTCGTAGTTACCTCACATATGATTTTCCCAATAATCACGGGCATATTTTAGTGCCTTAATTACTACTATGGCCTTATATTTTGATACCTACGTCCTTACTAGTTCTATGGGTTAGGATTAGGGCACTAAAATATACCCGTGATTATTGGGAAAATCGTATGTGAAGTACCTACCCGGTTTGTTGATGTGATAGATTAATGAAAAAAAAATATATGCAACTTTTCCACTAAGCTTTTAGCTTAGCTTTAGCTTTCCACTCTGACATTCTACAAGATTGTTCAGTAATAATACTTATATAATTATACAGAGAGTTTTTGTGAAGTGTTTTTTGTGCTTACCACCCTTTTAACTATAATATTTTTTTCACTTTGAATCTATTTTTTTTATTTCAGGGATCAGCATTGAATCTAACTGGAAAAGCAAAAAGGTTAGAACTATAGTTTATCATACAAATAAAGTAAAGTGTAAAAGCTAACATGGATGTATTTATAATCGCAGGTCCACGCTTCACTTGTCAAACTGTACTTTTTCGTGGACTTGCTATACTATATTAATTACCTTGGCAGTTACTTAATAAAAATAATAAAAAAACATGCGATACATATGTACGATCAGCAGCTTTCAGGTCTATGTTGTAGTTTAAAATAAATTTTAATTTAAAATGGTTTCAAACTAGGTCAATTCAATTCAAACTAGGTTAAAATGATTTAAACTAGGTCAGATCAATTCAAACTAGGTTAAAATAATTTGAACTGGTTTAATTCAATTTAAATTAGATGAAAATGATTTGAACTAATCAGATAGAGATAGTATTGGTCATGGGACCAACCTTTTTTAAAATTGAGAATTATAGAGTGGATTGCAACGATTGCTTGTGTGGTCAAGTAGATAAGGAAGAGGACTAAAGATCCTGAGGTTGAGAGTTTAAATCCTTGCGAGTACCAAAAAATGAAAAAAAAGAAAAAAGGTAATAGCTGGGTTATAAGGGGGGAGGTTAAAGGTGGTGAAGTGGGGAGGGGGGTTAGGAAAAGGGTATAGGAGGGGAATAAAAACAATATGAAAAAAAAAGAAAGAAAAAAAAATTTTCCCACAGTTAATACAAAAATAACCTAGTTTAGATCATTTTCACCTAGTTTGAATTGAATTGACCTAGTTTGAAACCATTTTAAACTAAAATTCATTTTAAACTACAACAGCTACATATTGGGAAATGTTTGATAGTGGTGGAAGCACTAGTGTTCAAACCAAGCCAAAACTATACGACATGTTAGATCGCTTCCAGGACCAACGTACATATATAACTATTAGTATATGAATATTTTGCTCTGGTAACCTTCATGTTGATTCTCGATTGGCTTACAAGTGGCATCACTGCATCAAGTCATTTCTGTTGAAGGTCAGAAACGATTCCCAGAAAATCACCCTTCATGTGTTATTCCATTTTAAAAATGCAGTTTTCAACACCATGCCACACGGCATTTTACTTAAACAGCTGATAAGACTGTTGTGACTGGTAATGCGCTTGACTGGTTTACATCTTAAATCCGTCTGACAGAATACACCTTCTTTCGTCAAGAAGTAAATTTTGCAACTTCTAAAATGCAAACAAAGAATTCATCTTGTGCTGGTGGCCATTGCCGTGATACAACAACTATATCTTAAAAATTTGAACCAAATTTGGTAGAATTTTGTTAAAATTAAGTCCTGTATTTTTTCTCAAAAACTGCTTTAAGCAAGGTCTTTCACTGCGTCCTCCACGAAAGCAATCCAATATTTAACAGCTATCTCCCATAAGAGAGGTAAACAGCGGTGTATATATAACTCGCTGTCCATGAGGCCGAAAGATCTATTTGTTTTAGAATCTAAAAAAAAATAAATCCTTTACAAGCCTAGTGACCCATGACCCGCCTGCTCATATCTCCGGTTTCTGTAGTGCTAAGCGGATAAGAATCTTTGACTCCCCCTGGACGGGACACTAATCCATCGCAGGTTAGCTCCCAGCAAACGCTAGTACTCATTTACCTACCCCGGAAGGATGGAAAGCTGAGTTGGCTTAGGCGGAAAAGAACGTCACACAAATATTCGAACCACGGCAAACTGCCGGCATCGAACTGGGGACCTTGTGGCTGCAAAGTAGAGATCTTACCAACTGTGCCAGCCAAGTCCGTCCAGTAATACTAAATTTCTAAAACTAAACAGACAATTTTGAGACAATTAATTTCGGCTTGCCCAAACTAATTTTTTTTACTTCGGCTCACCATGTTTAGATTTTGGAGAGTTTTCTGTAATTGGTAGTATTATATATTGCGGCAATGGTAAAACAATCGATATAGAAAACTATCATTTAATGAGGCCCTTTTTCCCATCACAGGTGGAAGAACTGTTTGACCTCGCGCCATGTGTAGTTGATTCACCAGATGTGGTATTGGGAGCTTGTAACCTGAAGACAGTTGAAGGTCGACGACTCTGTGCGCGAGCGCTGTGCCAAGGCATCAAGAGTTGCGGTTAAACCGGCATGTCATTGTCCATTAGAAAGGATCAGTAAAACGGCAGCTTTATGTTGGGCGGACGTGGTTGGCGCAGTTGGTAAGATCTCTGCTTTCCAACCACAGGGTCCCCAGTTCGATCCCGGCACTTTGCCAAGATTCGAATATTTAGGGTGACCTTCTTTCCGCCAAAGCCAACTCAGCTTTCCATCCTTCCGGGGTAGGTAAATGAGTTCCAGCGTCTGCTGGGAGCTAAACTGCGATGGATTACGGTCCCGTCCTGGGGGAGTTAAAGACTCTCATCTGCTTAACACTACAGAAACAGGAGATAAGCGCCGGCTCCATGGGCCACTAGGCTTTTTACGCTCTACCAGACTACACTTGGCAGTCATTCATATTCGTTGATCTGAGTTCTTAATTAAATATTTTTAAGTATGTACCTGTTGTTTGTGAAACCTATTCGCGATGTCACACACAAAACTATTGGTCACACGAGGCCAAAACTGCTGATGTCCAGGCTGCCTTGTCTCTCATTGCTGACAAAAAGTCCTTGACTTGGAATCGACAGAAGAGCGGCTGTATTTTTATTATAATGCTAGCAGAGCTAGAGAGTTAGTGGACAAACAGTATTATTATATAGCAAGTTTCAAAGTTCATTTGTTCCAGAATCTGATTGGTTAAAAATAAGTCACGTGAAAGGCAAGAAATCCGACTGTTTACCACAAAATCGTGTTTGTCAGTTTTGAACCAGTTTGAGCAGGGGTTAATGCAGTAACCACCGGGGGTTAATAATTCCGGAAGTCGTAAATGTTACGTCACATCACAATTTTTACTGTTGGCTACGTTGAGTGTTAATTACAAATTAAAAGTTTGTCTCTCTGAGTTCTGGCTACGTTTTTGTTGGAATATTTTCCCTTTTCGTTTCCTTGGAAACTTGCTATATAATAAAACACTTATTGACTGATCTCCTCAGGAAACATGTTTCCCTAGGGACCAGTCAATAAGTCTTAAATGTAACTGCAACAAAAGGTCTGTGCACCATATTGACAAAAAACGTTTTGAAAATATAGTGAAAACAAATTAAAAAGATATAAAAAAGTTAATCAGTCAATTATTTACATATTTACTTAAAAATCTATTGATCCAAGTAAAAAGTGCTTGTAGCTCTCAAAATGCTGTCGCGTCTTTATAAATTTTCTCACTTACACCAATATTGAATTCTATGGCCATTTTGGTCGGCGTGGTTTGTTCATGTTTATTTGAATATTTTTGTAAACTTCCTTTCTGCTCGAACTAAACATTCATTCTTCCGGGGTTAGTAAATTAACACAATCTTCTCCAGCGATCTATCCTGCGATGAGTAAGTGATCCGTCCAGGGCGAGTCAACAACCTACCTGCACTAAACACTACAGAGATAAGAGTTAAGCTACTTGCCTCGTTTAAAAGAACTAAGGTTAAAGCTACTTTGGAAGTAACATGATCGCATATGATCAACTCTAAAGTATAGTGAGTGGATGACGAGCTTGTAATAAAAATGTCTTTGCGATATTGCACTGAATAACTAAGACATTGTTGGAATAATTATACATATATGAACAAAGCATATGCTAGTTATCTATTCTGAAGCCACTGAAGATGCAATAAGGCTTTAGTTGCCGACATTACTCCTTAAATTTACCGTACGAATAGTAAACAGCGAACAAATTTTCCGATGTAGTCTAGGGCCAGGATTCAATACTGACTGGGTAACTGCCTCGGTCTCATTTCCGATGTAGTCTAGGGCCAGGATTCAGTACTGACGGACTTACTGCCTCGGCCTCATTTCCGATGTAGTCTAGGGCCATGATTCAGTACTGACGGACTTACTGCCTCGGTCTCATTTCCGATGTAGTCTAGGGCCATGATTCAGTACTGACGGACTTACTGCCTCGGCCTCATTTCCGATGTAGTCTAGGGCCAGGATTCAGTACTGACGGACTTACTGCCTCGGCCTCATTTTTCAAACAAACACATATAACTGTTTTGGTTTTTTTTGGCCGTGTTTCATATTATTTTTTGTGGGAACCTGAGCCTGTTAGCCATGTAATAATTGTGAGGCCTAAGAAGGCCGTCCCGGATTGATGCATTTCTTTAAATGCGGGGAAAAAAACATTTAAATACCATTTAAAATAAAAGAATCTTTTTTTACAGAAAACTATTCAAAATTATCAGATTGTTAATCCCAATAATGCCCAAGTAAGAATTATCCATCCCCCGTCCCTCTCATCCCCCCCTGCCCCTATCGAAGGTAGTGTTACGGTTCCTTTCTTTACTTATGAGAACGATTCATTTTGCAATTGCCGGATTTCATACCGGGAGAGCCTGAGTACAAGTCCCTTAATTCTCATAAGCACTGACAAATTATGACTATTATAAAAAGAAAGACCACATGAATAACAAAATCCCAATGTTTGATGATAAATGGTTAACGAAATATAGCTGTTTTAAAATACGAGAATTACTAATGAAAGGTATGGTATCCGAACGATTCTTCACATAGCGTCCGGACGCCATACATTTCTTTAGTAACTCTTGTATTTTAAAACAGCTGCATTTCGTTAAATGATCATCCGTCAAACATCAAACTTTGGGATTTTGCTATTCATGTGTGGTCTTTCTTTTTATACTAGTAATATTTTGTATGTGTGCGAATTAAGGGATTGTACTCAGGCTCTCCCGGTATGAAATCCGGCAATATTCAATTTGGCTGTTTCAATAACATCATACGGCCAGGGATGGGGGATGGGGGATGGGTTACTCCCAGTGTAACTGCCGCCTAGTTAGCCTAGTTGGTAAGGTGCTTGTCTGCTGTGCGGGAGGTCTCGGGTTCGATTCCCGGCCGGACCACCACTCAGGGTCTTAAAATAATTGACGAGAAAGTGCTGCCTTTGCTCTAACATCTGCAAATGGTTAGACTTTCGTGTCTTCTCGGATAAGAACGTTAAACAGTAGGTAGTCTCTCGATCACTCTGTCGAGGGACTTAAAAGTAAATGGGATGTAGTATTTTAAAGCACAAATTTGAATATTAGAGAGATGAATGTCATATTAGAAGGTTGGCTGACAACTGAAGGCACAAGTACTGAAATGTAAAGATCTTTAGTTTAAGTTGATTATGGTGACGACGAAAATCACGATGATGATGATGACTCATCATGATGATGGCAATGGCAATGACGATGATGTTGGTAATGATGGTGATGATGATGATGAAACTCGTGGTGGTGAGGATAATAACGGCCATGATGATGATTTAGACGATTATGATGACGACGACAACTACTGTACGATGATTATTAACAATGTTTGATACACAAAAATCGTTGAAGATAATCATGATGACAGTGATGACGACGATAAAGAAAACGTTGTTGCGGTGGGTAATACTGACACAACTGACGTTAATTATGATAACAAAGTTAATGATGACGAACAATGATGACGAGAATAACTTACTCTTAAGTTTTCTGGTAATCCGATACTTGCTTTAGAAGACATAGTCACAAAGCAGCCATACAGTCGACTAGCTGGTATCAGCCGATCATCAAACTTTAAGTGACCGGCCCACGGCATGTAAAATTTACTGAAGTCATGTTCCTTCCTGATGATGTCATGGGATACATCCACAAAACTTTTGGGAAGCTTCATGTTTTCTTTGTTGTAAGAAAAACGATCTGGTATACCATTTGGGTAATATTCCATCTCTTGAAGATTTCTGCATTCAGACACAGACAGTTTTCGAAGTCTCTGGGTAAATTGGGTAGGTCTTGCGAATGTTTGTATTTCATTTGATGCGTAAAAAGCTGAACTACTCGAACTTCTTTGTAATTCATCATAAACCTAAGACAAGCCATGCAAGATTCTTTAACATGTTAAAAATGTATGCAATTTGGGGAACAACACTGTCCAGAATGATATAGGTTGGCTGTACCAGAAACATTCAAACTTTAAATTAGTATTATAGGATCTTATGATAATCATAATTTGGATTGAGAAATAACACAATAACTGTACATGGGCAGGTTTAATGTCATTCTACACAACTGATTATCTCAATTTGGTTGGATGGTTACATCATTTTGAGTAGATGACTTTTCCATTGTCCTGTATGTGTTTTTCTTCCTCCTGAGCGTGAATTCAGCAAGCGAATGTAACAGAGTGTAATTTTAATTTATTTGACACATTTCAAGGTATTCACACGAGCTAGCCAAGCAATTTTTAAAAAAAAATTAAAGAAAACATTTTACACGATAAAAACTTAGGATTTGATAAACGTATTTTCATAAATAGCTATACGCGGCTCTCGTTAGTTTTTAGCACGCTTACGGCTATCAGTAAAATAATTTTTTATATCGTTTCCAAAACACCAACTTCAGCAATAATAAACGAATACCTGCGACTGTCTCGTTGCAACAATCCTACTCCCCTTCTCGTTGATGAAAGAGCCATCTGCAAACACTGACAAAGCGTTCCGAATAACATTCAAGTATTGTGCAAAAAGTGACAGCATTCCAGAAGGGATAACATCAGCCTTCTCAAAACATCCAAGTGAGCCAGAACTGATCATTCCAGTTAGATAACGGATCAATATACAGTTTGTTAATGAATCGGAACAGTTGAAGAGTACAAGATGTCGACCAAGAGTCTAGGAAACAGGTCATATTTTCATATTGAGAAAGTCTTCAAGTATAAACAACAATTCTACCCATTAACAGTAACCACTAAAGCCATGACATTACTTTAAACGGCCTATCAATCAATCAATCCAATTTTGATCCGGGTTTATCCCTGTAAACGGGAGTGGCCAGATTTACCCCACTCTGTCAGCAGTTTTTCCAACTCCCATTCTCGCTCGATTCACAGCATCCTCCTTCTTTAAGCCAACACTCTTGCTCTCCTTCTCCACTTGAGTCTTCCATGTTTTCCTCGGTCGTCCTCGCTTCCTCTTCCCCTTCACTTCAAACTCCAATGCTTCTCTCAAAACATACCCAATCATTCCTCCTTAACACATGCCCACACCATCTCAATCCATTTGCTTTTGCCATGTGAACCACTGTTTCCTCCAATCCCATGATCTCCATTAAGTCCCGCATTCTTTTTCTCCATTAGTTTTGCACCACACATTGCTCTAACAATTGCTCTCTCGGTCCTTCTCAAAATTTTCATCTCATTTTCTCTCAAACACGTCTCACTCCCATATAACATCGTTGATCTTACACAACTTCGATAAATCATTCTTTTCATCTTAAGCAAGAACCTTTTTGAGTTTAGCAGCTCTCCACATTCTTTGAGTTTCACCCACCCGATTCTCGCTCTTCCTTTCACAGCTACCACCATACAAACACCACTTGCATTCACTCTATCGTCTAAATAACAGAAACTTTTCACCGTTTCCACCTCTTCAAACAACTCCACCACCACTCCCATTAATCAATTACCGTGTTTATTGCATCTTACACAGACAAATTCTCTCCCCAACTTCGGGGCCACTCTTTTTACTTTAGCACATCTACCATGTATCCATTTACGAAATTTCACACACAACATTAAATTTGACACTACTCGCTTCCCACAAATACCACTTGGCTCTATCCTACTTACAGTCACTTCACCTTCTGCACCACTCACTGGCGCTTTTATCTTTCCTAGGTTCACCTTCAGCCCCTTGGTCTCGAATGCCTCCTTCCATTTCCAGAACTTCTCCCTCAGTCCCTCCATTCTTTCACTCATCAAAACTAAGTCATCCGCATACAACATCGCACTCATTAAACCACTTCAACAAGCTTAAACACCTTGTTTGGATACTTACTCACCTCCCTCAGCTCTCTTCTCCTCTGACTCCCTCATTGATTTTGATACTACCATTTTTGCCCCATTTTTCATTGTCTTATATCTGGCCTTGTTTGCCTCAGTCCCATTTTTTCACATCTCCTTATTTTCCTTCTTTTTTTTTTTTGCTATCGCTTCCTTCACAATTTTGTTCCACCACCATGTATCCCCTTGATCTCTCCTTCCCTTTTTTCCCACATACGTCGTCACAAGCCTTCAGAACACCTTCCCTAAAACAATAATCAACATATACCAGCTCTTATACTCTTCCTTCATATCTTGCCCTTGTGTCATCTTAGTTCAGTTTCCAAACCTTCCTTATTTCAACCGCTTCCTTTCTCACCACCTTCTTCACTTTCTTCTTAACCAGATCTGTTACCACCAGCCGGTACTGAAGCTCACCTGGGATGACCTTCACATCTCTCAAATACTTTCTATTTCCTTTTCCCACCAGTACAAAGTCAATCTATGTCTTATTTTCCCCTACACTGTACGCCACTTTCCTCTTCTCCCCTTTTTCTGAACCATGTGTTTGCCACACACAACTCCTTTTCATCACAAAATTCTAACAACATCTTTCCTTATACGTTTTTCTCTTCAATTCCATTTCCTCCATGCACACATCCTCAATCCCTTTAACAGCATGTCAATTAAAATCTTCCATACTCAATACTGGCTCACTCACAGTGAAGATCTTACTCACTCCTCAAATTATCATAAAAAATGCCCTTTTTCTGGACTCGTTCTGCCACTTTGCGGACCATAAACACATTTTTCCTTCTTCCTCCAGTGCCATAACTAATGTCATAACCCTATTGCTTTTCTTTCTCACCTCTCACACAGCTCCTCCTGCACCAAGAGTTCCACACCTCCCATACCATTACTATTTCCTGACCACCATAATTCATATCTCCTACCTTTCACACTCATAAATCGCGCTTTGTCCTCTCCCATTCACTTCTTGCAGACACAGCACATCTACTCTACTCTTTCTTAGTTCCTTACATACCTTTGTACCTCTCTCAGTCATACTCCCTACATCCAAAGTCCCTAACCTAGCCCCTAGCCGCTCATCAGGCTTCCCAGCATTATGTATGCAGTGCTTGCACGGCCCATGGTGACGGGTTGCACCTTTCAGTTTGTGGTAAGCAAGTGCAGCCCGCCCCAGCCTTTGGGCTGGCTGGTGCCCATGTTTTTGTACTGTCATCATGAGGGTTTTATCGGAGCATGATTTTTATAGCCACATACTTCTGCTAATGCAAACCACAGTAATCGGCTGTGGGCCTAGCTTTTGTCAAACGAAAGACAAAACCTGCAAGGCAGCAGGTAGAACTATTTACCCGTATGTGGGACCCTAACAAGTGCTACCACTCAAGGTAAGGGTGGACCTGGGAGCAATGGCATTTGAGGGATAACTCCACATTCCCCACAACGCCAAATCTCCCCATGTAAAGCCTTATTACTTGTTGCAGTTTAAAGTTATACCTTATGCTTTGCTAAATTTATTACGAACGAAGTAGCCCATGGAGCCGGCGCTTATCTATAGTTTTATATTGCAAGCAGATGAGAGTCGTTGGCTACCCAGAAAAGGAAAATTAATGCATTACAATTATATAATATACTGACTTTGATGTGCGATGCATTACTCTTTTCCAGCTGCTTTGATATCAATGATTATAAACAATAAAAGAATAGAAAATGTACTTCTTTCATCAATTTAGACGTTATGTGAAGAGGGAGGGGGCTATGTTATAATGATAAAACGTAATCGGTGTTTGTCTCACAAAAATGGAATATATCCAAGAAAATATAGGTTTAACCAGTCAATTTGACTGGCACTAGCAGAGAATCAATATCATTTAAAACATGTATGACCATTCACAGGGAATGAAAAGTCAAACCGATGTCAATTTGTTATGGTTTATTACAAAGAACAGTTAACAACGTCTCGTAACCAGTTGTGCCACAAGACTTTTTATAACATAGCCGAGTAATAATAAATTGCTTGCTTATAATATTATAACCAACCATGCTGGCGATCAAATACTCTGGTCTAAAGTTATGACTCTTAGTACCTTCGCTAGGTCCACAATGGTCTCTGTCTTGCCAGTACCGCTAGAACCCATGGGTGCTCCACACCTGAACGTTTTCAAGGCCATCGTCAGCGTCAACAAACACCTCTGAGTCAGGGGGGTCATCAAAAGTCTGGATGAAGGTCCAATGTACTCATAACCATACTCAAATGAATTTCCAAGATGTTTGATTGTGCAAAGATCATACCTGTAACAATCCTCAACTGGTATACTATCTGAAAATTGATTTGAAACAATTCACAATGAGAATGTAATGAAAAGCACAGTTCTTGTAGCTACGTTTTAAACTTATGAAAACTAAGACGTAAATTGCGTTTTGGCTGAATGTGATCTATGGCAATTTTAATTTATTCATTTATTCATTTTTTTTATTTATTCTATTATCATTTATACTTTATTCGGGTGCATTACTCGTGTATATTTATTAGGCAGCTTTAGTACAGCTAACACTTTCAAACACTCATCCCGACAAGGAACTGCTAAAATTAGCACCACTTCTAGTCACTAGCTTCTTAAGCAAACAAAAATTGCTGAGTTGTGCATCACAAATCAGGAGCAGCAACCGAAGTTTGAATACGACACCAACGCTTTAAGATTGCCTTTCGAAAACAAATTATTAAGTGGTCTTGTTTAAGGAACTGCCTTTGAAAAATAATTCAATGCCATCGTTTCTGACACGTCTGTTGTTGAAGTGGCACAACTACACAGTACCTCGCTTCTCAAACTAAAAATACCAGGGATCGTCCAACATTTTATTGTCAAAGTATTTTCAATTGCTTTCAAAGCTATGGACGTTTCGAGAGGACTTGGCATAATCCCTTTTTCCAAACATCTGAAAACGAAAACATTATTCCGGATATATACCCGCCCTAGTGTAAGTCCCATTACCCCATTAACCCTTTCAGTCCCAGTTGAATTATTAAGTTCTCCAAACTTGAGCCCAAAACTTTTCATTGAACAAGTTTGAAAGAATCTAATTTTTAATCTTCGACAGTTTGCTTCCTTTTATCAGATCTCAATTTCTCATAACCAAATGTCTTATTTTTCGTTTGTTATGTAAGGAGAAGTTGAGGGTTGATAATTAATTGGCAGTGAAAGGGTTAATTAGACATAAACAAGTAATTGAGGAACTTATAATGTTACCAACAAAAGGAACAATTATTCATGCATATAACAATACGAGTTCCGTTAAAATCCTTATTTGCAACACAACTGTTCAACATGAGTGTTTTGGAGTAAAAGAACTTTCGAATGTTTCCACGGTACCTTTCAACAGAATTATAAATCTCAATGCAGTCGTATTCTAGCTATAATTAAAATCTCAGATAAATGAATTTTATCTAGTTTTGCGTATAAACCCGGATATAACACCCCCTTCCTACCCGCTCATAAATAAGCCAACCCAAAGCACCTTATGAAGTTTTATAATATAGAGAGGAACCTGCACGCGCGCTAATTTGTCGAGAATCTGTACTTTATCTGAGCTTAAAACATAAAAAAAGCTTGCGTAAAATAAAAATTATATATTTTCGCTACTGGTGGAGTGTAAAAGATACAATCATAAAGCAAATAAAGAAGCCTGGTGTTCTCAAATACTCGTCGTGTTTTATCACAGTCTAAAACATGACTAAGGCTTCTTTATTTCTTGAATAAAATGACTGGTACTTTGCAGTTCATTATCTATGACAGAATGCTAAAAGCTATGAGATACTAAGTGCACGCAAACCAAACATAAGAGAGAAATGAAAACTATTTAATTACTTTTTCATGACCTCCAAGATTCGATTTTTTTCGATACTTTTCCAGATTGCAAGAAAAAAAATTGTTTTTAACTTTTCAACTTTCCACAAATGTTTAGAATTTTTGTTAAGGTGTGTATACAATAAAATATTATATTTCATTGTGCAACATATATATCAGAATGTCAGCTTAATTTTGATATCTTGTTTTTAGTTCCAACACGCCAATTTATAATTGGTTAGCTACATTGCTATTATTATATTTATAACTATCAACCTGTCATCATCTTATTGGTTAACATAGATTTTGTTCGCTGGTAACCGTTTTTTTATTCAAAATAGCATATGTGCACTCAATAATATATCAATGTTCATTCCACCCCCCACCGTAACTTTCTTGTTATTCATCCAAAACTTGTGAAACTTGGGTCAATTGACAAATGCTGTAAGGGCTACACGATAGTGGTGTCAATTTTAAATTATAACTCGTGACGTTGTTGTGACGTCACAACAAATAATTTTATTAAGCATTTATAGCATTTTGTGATTTCGGTCTCTGAAATGAACAAGAGGACTCTAAATTCAAATTATTTCGACTTAAAAGACAGGGAGAGACTTTGTGAATGATTATGGTATGACGTATTGATGACGAAATCTGACAATGTTTTGTGACTCCCAAGATTTATTGTTTGTATTACAAAATTTAGAAACGTAAGAAATTTTCAACAACTGGAAAAAAATCACAAAACGACAAATAGTTAGCAAAAATACCTATTCGAGAAAAAAAAATTGTATTTATCGAAAAAAATTGTATTTACGAAAAAAAACTGTGTTGCCATGACAACATCGAATATTTATTGTTGTTGCTTACAGTAAAAGCAAAATGTCGTTTTGCTTACAAAAAATGGTACACCAGAATAGAATACCAAAACAACAAACACGTGCACACAAACTAGAAGAAATAATAGAAATAGCAAAATATTTACAAAAGAAATGAAACTTAAAATCTCAATCCGTCACACGACCAATAATTGCTGATTATACAATTGGTCATATTCTAACATTTGGCAGCAAAACTGAACAAAAGGGTGGACAAACAGCAGATGTAGCTCATGTAAACATGCTTTAAAAAACCCTTTTGCTATTGAGATGAGTTTTCATTTTGTCCATTCAGCATTGAATTTTTCAGTCAATTGTGTCTCTTACACACCTACATGACTCAATGACACAACGGCTGCGCTCAAATAGTCGAGGCTCGATCTACTATAAAAACGATTCACGAATAAATAAAGAAATTAGCTAAATGATTATAGCTGATTAGAACTACTACTAAAGTACTATTGTACTTCAGAATGTAAAGTGCAACAAAAAAACTTACTATCAAGGGTGTTTGTAGTGCTGCCTTCGTATGATGACGTAACCAGCCTTGTGATGTTCATGTCGTGATGAAGGTTACAGTGCCACAAAAATGCATCCCGTCGACAAACATCTTCAGCAATCAACTCTAGCGTTATCGAAAAAAGATTGATTCAAAACTTTATTGTTGTGCCAAGTGTTTAACACTTAACAAATTGAATAGCAACCCTGATCTAATTGTTAGTGAGACGAAAACAACTAAAGTGCTGTGAGGAACTGAAATTTGTGAATGTTCTGTTACTTTTAAAGTGTTTTACTTAAAAATAAATAAGAGAAAAAATAACATATATAGCTCTTGGCGGGAATCGAACCCCATATCTTCGGTGTACTAGTCTGACGCGTTAACCACTACACCATAAGGACCAACAACGCTGGTAACGCAGCCGGACAATGCTCTGTAGATGGTAACTGAACGAGTACCGAACGCATTTCCATTGTATTAATGTTTTACTTAAATACGAAGCATAGTTTTGTAATGTATAACAGTAACAGGGTTTTGCAAACATAGAGATGACGCGAGCTGAATATTTTAAACTAACAAACTGTTACACCAAAACTTAAAAAATACCATAAACATGTAGTGTCGACAGCTCAGGGCTCGACGTTGCGACCTGTGGGGTCGCCAATGCGACTTCATTTGGTCGGCTGGCGACTAACTTTTCACTCAT
>JAOTRI020157731.1:0-18264 GCA_028564885.2 Zoanthus sanctaehelenae
AAACTCAAAGCCAGTGAAATATACGTCAAAGTATCGTTAAGTGTGGTAAATTTTGTTTCGTGTATTCGTTTTATATCTTGTTTTATCCGTACAAGTTTATCGTGTAGCTGAGCATCTAGTCGATCATATGTTTTATCAAGTGCTTCTGTTGTGTTTTGATCAAATTCGACTGGAGGTGGTATCTTTAGGGAGTTGTAATGGAGATCAGGAATAGTGTCATCTTCACCTGGTTTCCAGAGTACATATGAGACGGCGTGGGTACTAAGTATTGGGAAGTGAATCAAAAAAGTCTCTGGACATTTGCCCAATCCTGTCTCTTGATTAATGATGGTGACATCACATGGAAAACTGTACACAGATAGAGGTGATAATTCTAGCGGTTGGTTTGTTTTGTTCCTAATTTGGATATTTGCGTTTGTCGTGGCCAAGTAGTATCTTCCTCCCAGGTGGAATAGGGGTTTAACCGCTTCACAGTCAAAAGATATAGTATGACTTCTTTTGAATATTAGTTTTGAATCTGGGATCCAATACATTCCAAGCCACTCGGCATCATCAGTCTTTGGTATTGCCAATTCGGGACAAACGAAGATATCTTTCCCTTTAAGGCATTTATTACTATCATCAACATGAATTATAGTTCGCGAATTTGGACAGGTTACCAATGCCAAGTCTTCACGTGTAATGGGTCCACTGTAACAGGTATTGGATATATTATACTTTACTGGGCTTAAGTATTCCAATACGCAAATCGAGTTGAGATCCCGGAGCTGTGGAACTGTTAACAAGACACTTATGACCACATCAGTACCAATGTGTTTGTATTCTAGTAGTGGTTCCATCAAGAGGGGATATCCCATTTCCAGTGCTTGTGAAGTGACACGCATATCCTTGAAAACTTGGAGCTGACGTGACAACTCTTGTGTTACAAAGCTTGGTAGCTCAACATAACTAACAAGTGTCTTACCTTCAAGTCTTTTGGCCTGTCTTAGTATATCTTCAGCTTCTAATAAACGAAAAACCGTTACAAACAGATTCATAATTTTTGCTGAAAGATACCCAAGAAATTGAAGGATTGTATTAATTTTACACCTCGATTTGCGACGGGATGTGTTCATTGCTGTTACCAGGTTACCTATGGTGCTGTCCATCTCTTTCACATCTTCAATTACTTGATTTAGGGCTGTACGAATGTTGCTATTTGTTTTTAGGAGAATAGCTGTTTTTCCATTGACAACGTGAACCATGCTTTGGAGATCTTCGAGAGCTGAGGTCATTTCAAACAAGTTCTTTTTTAAATTTGAGATGTGGTTGTTTTCACATGTTCATCCAGAGGTTTCGTATATGAACTTGATCAAACCAGCCAGACCTGCACGACATGCCGAAGCCGATCTAATCAGTCTTGTGGACCGTTTCTCTTTATGCGGTTTAGTTTCCCAGATGCTTGAAAGCCATACTTTTTCAAATGATGAATACATTTTGCAGTGCGTAATTGCCCATTGCTTGCATTGTTCAAGCTAAGACTGGTTTCATAATGCCGTGGACAAATCATAGTTGAGCGTCGATGAGTGGCAAAGTAGTAAGACTTTTGTCAAGTATTCACCACATTGAAGAAGTTTAGTAACACCTTCAAAATTGAATAATTTATAGGCAGCTTTATGCACTTCCTCAAATTTAATGAAGATATATATATATCCTTAACGAAGTTTACGATTGGAGGAGAACAGTGTTGGTCAAAGTTTACATTCCTATCGTGTCTGTTTATGTTAATTTCTGTTATCACGTTAACCATCTTCGTGTCTGAATAAAAAACAATCGATTTCGGGTCCCTGCCAGGCATTGAAGATTCTGGAAAGAAGTGTACGGGTTTACCGGTTGAGTCGTAATCTTAGGTTAATGCTACAGTTGCCAGACAAAGGAAGATGTTTAGGTGGAACCAAATCATGTCGCTGCTAGCTGGTTTCGGTACCACAAATTTACCTGTCAAAATTAATTGAATTAGAATCATTCAGGTTCTCAATTATTGTAGCGATTTGAATAACCTGCCCATTTTACTAAATACTCTGTTTTTCCTTGTCTTTTGCGCTTTTTCAGAAGTTTTTCTACCTGGTAAATATCTGATTAGTCATTTGGACTAGTGTACTTGTTTCTTGTTGGGCTGTTTCTTCTGTTGTAGTGGAATATGGTCCTGTGTCAAAACTATCATCTTTTAAGTATGGTTCATCTGAATTGTCAATATCTGGAAGGAGAATAGGTCGATCATCTGGGTCGTGGTAGGCCTTCATTCGGTTTGCGTGAACTGTTGTTGTAACTAGGTTATTGTCTAGTGTTCGTAATAGAAAGTGAACTTCGGATAGCTTTTTCCATTTTCGAAAAGGGCCATGCCATCTATGCATTAACTTTGGTGACAATCCTTTGCGTCGTAAAGGAGTAAATAACCATACACGCTGACCAACTTGAAATTCTGGGATTTCTGCATTACGATTATAAAGGTATTTCATTTTCTGTTGCTTTTTCTGGATGTTGTATTTTGCTATTTGTTGATCATGAGCCTCTTCTATCTGACTGACAATTCTCCTTCTGTGTTCATCTATGGATGATGATAACTCCACCGGGGAAAGCAAGGCTACATCTGGGGGAGTTACACTATTCCATAAACTAGGAAAGGTTAAATCAGGGTGTAATATAGAATTAGGAATTGTAGAATTAACATAATAACGAAGTTTAAAAAGAAGCCCAATACCTCTTTTTACTTTTTCAGCTATGTAGTTTCCAGCTTAAATTCGAATCAATAAACATTCTTAAATAAATAATACAATTGTCTTGTTGAATTATTTTGTCATCTATAGCGAATTAAAGTGCTGAGTAGTATTTCGTTGAAGGGGGGGTGGGGTGGATGAAAACAATTTGGAATTTTCTATATTGAGGGAGAGTTTGTAAGCACAAAGCCAAGTATGAACCCTTGCTTTTTCACAATTAATATTAGATTCTAGCGTTTTCAAGTCTTTGTGTCTATAGAAAAGTAAGATTAGCATCTTCAGCAAACAAATGAAATTCAAAAAGATCAGAACACAAATGGAAATGAATTATATAGAGTAAAAGGAACAAATGGCCAAGAACAGATCCTTGTGGAACTCCACAGGAGATAATTATCTTGTTGATTAGAAGTTACATATGAAACGAACTAGTTTTTAGCCACTCCTCCTCCTCCTCCATAATGCTCTAAATTACTTATCAAAATACTCTGATCAACAGTATTGAAAGCTTTACTAAAATCAAGAAATATTCCACAACAATAATCATGTTCATCAATAGCTCTTTGAATTTTGTCAATTATGCTAAGAATAGCATGATCAGTTGACTGCTTCTCTCTGAAGCCAAATTGTTTGTCATAAAGTATTTTATTGTTTTCTAAGAATTTAGTAATCTAGTATACATAAGTTTCTCAAGATTTGTTTTTAAACGCAGACAGTATTGAAACAGCACGATAATTGTTTAGGTAGGTTTGAGAACCTATCTTGTGGACTGGTATAACATTAGCTAGTTAACGTTTCAGGCAGTCAAGAACCAACCTAGCTGAAAAAGATGTATTAAACAAAATTTCTAAAGGTTTAGCTAAAGCAATTTTTAGTATTTTTAGAATTGGAGTTGGTACACTAAAGGGACCTGTTGCCTTTCCTAGTTTCAGGTTAGAGATTTCTTTTTCAGTTTCATTTGAAGTAAATAGAAAAATGTAGAAACTATTACATAGTGAGGTCTTCATGAAGTGCAGAGGGGATATCTGTAGGTCTGGAATGAAATCTGAATAAGTTTTCCCAATACTTGCAAAATAATCATTAAAAGCATTAGCGATATTTTTTGTATCAACAATTTCAACACCATTAAGACATTATATATAACTTTATTAAGCTTCACACTATAGTTATTGATTTGATGGGATTGTTTGCTTAAAATCCTACTAATTTCTCGTTATCATTAGCGTTCACAAGAAAAAATTGATTATAATACAATCTTTTGCTAATTTGTAAAAGGTGATTAATTTTATTTCTATATACAGTTTGAATTTAGTAAAATAATATGTGGATTTTGATCTTAAAAATGTGTGATACAGTTTGTTTTTAATTTTAAGACACCCTTATTCCTAGGGTTATCCAAGGTTTTGATTGAAACTTGATTTCTGAGTTACAAAAGCTCTAGGGACCTCAAAGTTGCATTTTCCAAAGCAAAATTTGTCCCTTTTTCTTCTCTAGAAGTAGGTAGATGAAAATGAACGATAGAGTACCAAAAATAATGAAACACAACAGCAGCGTCAAGGGTGTTTTTCTTTAGTTGATGCTATCTGAATGATGAACCATGAAACGAGAGTCGTGTGGCATTTCATAACCGAATCCCAGGGCTACACAGTATCATCCAATAGCCATAAATATGTTTGAACCAATAGCTATAAATATGTTTGAACCAATATAGCTATAAATATGTTTGAACCAATATAGCTATAAATATGTTTAAACCAATAGCCATAAATATGTTTGAACCAATAGCGATAAATATGTTTGAACCGATTGCCGTAAAAATATGTTTGAACTGATAGCCGTAAATATGTTTGAACCGATAGCCATAAATATGTTTGAAACGATAACCGTAAAGGTGTTTGAACCAATAGCCATAACTATGTTTGAACCAATAACCGTATGAACAGCGTAGTAATACTATATATATTTTGAACTTTATAGAATATACTTGGAGAGACAACGTGTATTTGAAAGTTATGTTTTTGTAACGTTTGGCGCCCCATAGTCACGTGTTGTACATGCGCAGTAACGTCTAGTAAAAAATCTCGTTTTTCGGTTACCAGATCTGCGACGTCTGATGCTTTAGGTGTCTAATAAATGCGTGGCGCAGTGGTCAGAGTTGCGGCTTTGAATGCGGAAGACCCTGGTTCGATTCCCTGACTCTGATCACTGAATGAATTTGTCCTAGCGGCGATCCCAGGGACAAATTCTCCACGCTTTGTAAATAGCCAACTGGTTTGCCTCCAACCAGTTGGGATTCTTAACTGGGGAAGAGAGAGGTTATTAATATGACACCGAAAGCCCCTTTGGGGAGTTGTCATTAAGTGTGTATTTTTTTTGTTGCATCCAAAATGTTTGCATGCAAATTGTACAATAATATAAAATTTTATCAAACCTTGATGTAAATGAATTTGAATTTGAACATGAAACTTTTATTTTCTCGATTTTCAATTACACCAGTAGCTAGCATTTAGATTAAATTCTAACTTCTAAAAGATTCCTTAATCCTTTTCCGAAATAACTACCGCCACCACTGTCGTAAACATAATGCAGCACATTTGTTTTTAGTGAACGATAAATGTGCAGAATAAATCGCCATGTTCCGACACTTGAGAGCTATTATATTACTGTGCTTTTTTCATAGTGCAATTTGTAGTTTACCATGGAAAGATTACTGCGCGTAATTTAATTTTAACAATACTGCTCTTATCTCATACACGCGATAGTTTTAAAAGTTTCTAATTTTATAATTAAAAATTATGTCAACCAATATCAAATAATTATTTTTTTTAACACCAAAGTTTGAGTTTCCACGTACTTCAAATCCGATCAAATAAAATAAACTGTAATAGAAAAAGAGATCTGATGCTAAGCACAGAACAAATGTTACATTTTCGATTGGAATTTTAAAACAAATCTTTTTTTACTTAAAACTACAATAAATTTTGATTCGCACGCCTTCTACGTTAAAAATCTGACGGGATTAAAGCAATTTTCAATTGCTAATTTTCAGATCTAATTTACCCTACATTAATATAACGTAATGTGAATCGTGATCTATACAATCAACGTATTTCTGTGGGAATTTTGATCCAATAATAAAAACAAAAGGTATTTTTTCTGGAAACAATTGCAAGTTTCTTTCCAAGGACTTCTTGATCTAGTTTAAGGAATGAAAAGAAGAGCAGCCATGACAGTCAACCAGCTAGCCGTCACTGCAGCTGACAAGGAACTTGGGGACTCTGAAAAAAAAATTTTAAATGAAAATAAATAGAAATAGTATTTGATAACCTTTGGTACTCAATACAGTTTTCTAAGACACATACAAAGAAAAGTAAGACTACCTTTGCATTGTCATACGAAACATTTTACGTTTTCTACCTTTTTATTTTCTTTTGGATTTATTTATTTATTTATTTTTTCGTTATTTATTTATTCATTTTTACACTTTTTAAACGTTTTTTGGTGGGTTGTCAAACTCTAAGGCCAAAACTCTGACCAGATCTCACTCCTATGAATGTTTATAATTGATACCCTACCTCAAAGCTTTAAGTCAAAAATTAAGCCCTACGCAAAATTTAAACATGCGTTTAAAGCTGTTTAATGTACTATTTCCTTTGGCGTGTTAAAATAATTGGCGCCATATCTTTCAACATAGGAAACTGTACACTATTCAAGAAAATTAGATGTGTGATCATGGACTTCAAATCAATAAACAAATTGGTTGTTTGATACCAAAACAATCTGACTTCTCGCCGGTCTTATGGAACCAAAATCAATGTATCACACATTTTTGTCGAAGTACTGGCAACTATAGACTTGTCGGCCTCCTGATCATGGACTCCATTCCCACTTTGTCGAAATAGTTAAGTGATGAAAAAATTGTCAGACCTCTCAGTCTCTAGGACTTTGTCATTGTATCACAAGGAAATCTTTTTTTCTCCTAATAGTTTGTAATACTAAAAGAAGGAGATCCTCTCAGCCTCGTGGGCTCCAAAGCTGCTCCTTGTCTTCACGAGCCTTGTCTTATTTATCTTTGAGGTCTAATTCTAGTACAGAAATACGCTGTTGCAATTCAAGTTAAAAAAAGATCAATGAGGCAGGAAACAAATATTTGACCTAATCCAGCCAAATCCTAGCCCTAAAGTTAGCCCCAACCCAAACACCATTACCGCAACCTTAATCACAACCCAAATTCCAACGAATGACTCAACTATACTCATGAATCATTGACTCATTTGACCCGAAAATGATTTTTCTTAAGTCTACAATAAAAAATCGTCTTACTCTTAGTTTGGACTCTTGCTCTACCGAGTCACGTTCACCATTATTATTGTTTCTAATCGCTACCTGCATGATGTAATATATTAACCAAGCATTGTGACATTCGATAATTAAATTCTTAAATTCCAATTTATAAATCGTTAACGACAAACAACTCCCGAAACTCCCATTTTTATGCGATTACAAAACTTACCGCCTACTGATAGTGTAAAGTGCTGCTCAACGTTCCCTATGGTATCGTTCACAGTGCGGCAAACGTACTTTCCCTCAAATTCTTTCCTCACATTTATGAGATCCATTTTAAAATGACAGGTGGGACAATCGTGGCGGAAACTAACGTGTGGAGACATATAACCTATTGTTCCTGAAACAAACGTTATTCAGATCTAAGCGTTGGTTTACATTATACCGGATAGAGTTTCGACCCCGAATTAGCATGCCCCAGTTTCTTCATCCCCCCTCTCCTAAGTTTGCATTCGGGGGAACGTTGTTTACGTGACTCAAGAACGAAAGTGAAGTCATTCGGAATCGATTTTGCACCGGTTTCTCGCTCTGGATCGACACTTTCAACCCAGTCTAAGATCCTATCCCAAAAACATTAAGTTAAGCGCAATCTTTGATTTTCTTATGTCTTTTGGTGGGATCTCTACTTAGCCGGGCGTCGAGTTCGATCCGGAAGCTTCTAAACACACACTAATAAAGGAGTTAAGTAGGATATTGAAAAATTGTTTTTGCTGTGGTGAACTTCTACAAATTAAAGATGAAGAATTACATGATACTAAAAACATGGAAAACTCAAAAATAATCAGAGCCAAAGATTGGATTTGAAAGCAAGACCATTGGTGATCTAGTCGGATACTCTAAGCACTGAACTACTGGTCACTCTGTGTTGAGAAACGGTGAAGTAGCTCGTAGATCGAGCATCCAACTAGGACGTTGAGTGTCATGAGTTCGAAGTCTATCTCGAGCTCGAGTTTTCCACGTCTTTATTATTAAGTAAATGAATACTAGCTTCTTTAGGGAGCTAATATGCTATGAGATAGTGTCCCGTCCACGGGAGAGTCAAAACCTCGCATCCGCTTATAATTAACACTACCGAAAACAGATATATGAGCCGGCATCTTATCTACTTAACACAACAAAACCTTGAGATAAGGGCCTGTTTAATAGACCACGTGGCTCGTAAGAGATTTAACTTAGGTTTTGATACCCTCATACAGTACAATCTGCACACTACAGAAACTTGAGGTAAGTACGGCTTAATGGGCCACTTGGATCGTAAGGGATTTACCAAATTTAGTTAACTTCCTAATCTTCATTTGACCAATATTACAAGAAAGAGTTAACAGTCTTGTGCTGTGTACAGAAACAAAAATAGCTTTACCTATGTCAACTTCTTCGTTCTCTGTACTAATCTTCACCCATTCAACACTTATTGGACGGCCTTCTGCGCTGCACTCAAATGTTACATTACTTTCAATAGTAGCTTCAATCTCTTGGTGTCCCTTTGTAAGATACACAGGAACTAGAAAATAAATAGCCAACAGATACTTCCTTAGAACCAAACAAATACTTCCTTAGAACCAATAAAATGTCAGCTGAGTATAAGTATTACAAATTTGAATTTACATTTTTAGAAAAGCAACACCTAAAATATTTACCATTTATTTGCAATTTAAACATATAATTAAAAAGCTGTTTTGAGTAAAGTTAAGTAAGGAAGAGTGCTAACACTTGCCCTCCCTTTTTTTCAGTTACTTAAGGTCAGTTCTGCTGAAAAAAAATGTACCTGATCGTTATGTGCTGTAGCGTCTCCCTATGAAATGGCTGTTTCTAGCACTAATCGACGCACTACCACATTTTTATAATAATGAATAAATAATAATACTGCGCCTATACATAGTTTTCTAAGCGCCTTACAATTATAAATATATAAATATATTCAACTATAGCCTAGGGTAGATAAACTAAAGACAACAATAGTTATCAAAACTAAAGTTCAAGTGTATTTTTAGTTTAGATTTAAATAAGGTCATACTCACAGCTGATCTTATATTAGAAGGTTAAGAGTTTCAGAGGATTGGTGCATGAACTGAACAAGATTGGTAGCAATAAGGTTTGAAGTTGTAGAGAACTGTCACAAGTTTAAGTTTGTCTGAGAACTATACTTGAGCTCTATTGGGCCGGTACAAAGTAAGTGGTTCCTTTGAATATGACGCAGCCAGTTTATTTAGACACTAAAACGTAATTAGATTGATATTAAGAATAAGTTTCTGTTCCATCACTCAGGCAGCAGAATTCAAAAGATGATAAAGTTTATCAATCAGTTGCTTAGGGAGACCAAACAAAAGCGAGTTGTAAGTGTGAATTATTGAAAATACGAATGCTTGGATGGGAATCTTGGTAGTGTTTAATGTCAGAACTTTTCTAATTTTTTCAATATTCCTCAAATCATAAAAGCAGGGCAATTTACGATGGCATTTATGAGTCGTGACAACTACATTGAAGGGTCAAAGATAGCACCAATATTGCTTGCAAGTAAGGATGTGTGAATGACATCGGTTCCAAGTTGATTAGGATTGACTTGAAGGCATGGACGAAATTTTGAATGGAAGTATAAAAGTTCTGTGTTGACAGTATTTAGTTTGAGCTTGTTTAAAGTCATCATGTTTGGATGTTTTTTCTAAACATTTACATTCACAAATTACAAATCAATTTTCTATTTATTACTGTTCACACGCACACTCACACATAAAGGAAATACACACACATCACACACACGCATAACAACTATATAGTACCGAATTCACTTTATGAGTATCTTCAAAATGAAATAAATTAAAATCTTGATATTTAATGGGCTCAAGCCAACACAAAAATTTTGCTCCATTTCTTGTTATAAATTTATATTTTTCCTCTTGATTTTGAACCTCGCCTTTAGCGATCGATGCTACGCGAAACTTATGTGTATATCAAATTATTTCACCAGATCGAAGGATCACCATATACAATTTGTTTTACATTAAAAGATGTTTGTATGGCATTGGTATCTTTTCTTATACCATACATTCGTTATTTAGAATATTATAACAAGATTATTACTCGGGCTACCTGTGGTAGGCCGAGTTAAGGTTTACCCTTTCGTCAATATACATATCTTTCTATCATGTCGCGTTTGGAAAAATTACCCAGAAGTCATTGTGTTTAGCTTTCCTAAAAAGGCTTTTGATCAAAACTCCAAAAGGCTTTCGAAACGAGATTTGTTGAGGCTAAGAAGAGTTTCAAACAGTTTTTTCAAGTTTTCTAAAATATTTCTTCCAATGAACTTTTCGCTCCGACGGTCAAAGAATACACAAATTAATGATGGACATGGCGATTGTTTGAGTCAACTCGCTTCATCAGTTCGTGACACAACTCAATACGGGACGTGTTTCTAGAGCTATTTTTCGACTTCAGAATGGGAGTATTTTTCCTTGCAATTACCGCAAGTATTGTACAAAAGCTGGAAAGATTGTTATTCTTTACCTTTGGGTGAGAACAAGTTCACGGTAAGCTGTTTGTTGTCGGAGAGCTGTCAAATTTTGCTTAATTCTTTGTCGCAATGTCAAATTTGAGTTGCCCTAAACATTATTCTTTCAGCTAATATCCGTAATTTTTCATTCGACTTTGTAAATGGCTAGATCTATTAAATTTTGCAATATCTTTATAAACACGTTCTCAAACTTTACCGTCAACTAAAAAGCTGCAGTCAAGACAAAACACATGTTAAAAGTTTATTTTTGTTTTATTTCCTTATTTTTGTTAGGATTTTTGTTTTTTTTACAACCCAAATGTTTATCAGAATTACATTTTATAGTTTAACTCAAACATAAAGTTAAGTTTCATAGAAGAAAGAATTATACAAAATAAATACGGTTTAAATTTTCGTGATGCAAATTTTCGAGTTGTCAACATGCATGGCATAAAATGCTTTCAACCAGGAAAAGTCTCAGGGGTACCGTTTGCAAACTGACATTTCTCACAGTTTCACAAAATTAACGAGGGTTAATTTTGTGATAGAAAAATGGTTCTTGATTTTTTGTAAAATCATACACGATACAAAAATTAATAAAAACATTCAGAGATATCTTAAGAAAAAGACGTTTCGATTCTCGCATCACAGAAAATGGACGCCATCATTGTCCAAGGACATGCGCACATCTCACAAACTCGCATTTCTTTGCACGTGCACAACCGTTTATTTTTGGCAACGAAGGCTATCTTTATCTAGAAGAAATACAGATATTATCCGAGTCAGCTCCTAAGATTTACACGGCAACTGTGCCGTCAACAAGAGTAAGACGTAGTATTTTGTGCACTGCTGGGTGCGGATCATGACCTGTAACAAATGAATCGGTCTATGAAAGTCTGACAAGGTCTAGTGGGTATAACCTGAATGCAAACGTCGCCACAACGTTTTATGTCATCTCTCCTGAAAGTGAATGAGATGGCAGGAAAATGGAAAGTAATGAAAACACTCGCCATCACAACTTGACGACCTCAATGCTTTCTCGCAAAGAAAAGAACATTGAAAAGGTTTTAAACACTATGTAGAACACCACACAGGATTCACCCAAGAGAGAAACAAGCTATTTATCTTTGTAACAAAGGTTATAGTGCCTGAGAAAAACAAAAAAGATTGATTGACAGTGGTTATTGTTTGTCACAGATTGTTTCTATTGAGAGGGGATCATGGAAAATCAAAATTTTCAGAGTTTGAAATCTATATCTGAAACGATAAGGTTCTATGTACCGAACAAAGTGAAATTACGAGAAGACAGAAACCTCTTTGTCCGGCCGTACGACTTTCATTTGTAAGAGCCAACCAAACATTGAAATAGAGGAACTAAACAGACGGTGATGACATCTAACCGATTTTTGATAGGTATAATAAAACATCCCAGCATCCCCCAAAATAAAGCAAGAAACAGTCCAAAAGAGACAACGACAGAAGGACCTTGTCTATTACCAAATCACACCAACTATGCTCATCACTAAAATTATTATGTAAAAGCACCTTATCCCTTACTAGAAAAAAGGATGAATTGCAAAAGTACCTTGTCTATACGTCAAGCTTATAGCTAGAAAAGCAAGAACATCAGCAGGAGAGATGTCTCGTATTTGAAGAGTAATCAGTCTCCCGACACTGATATGTTCATGTTTGCACTATTATCGGGTTAAGACTAGACTTTTCTCATGCCTTAAAGAGACTGTTTTTAGTGAGGCTCATGACCGTGAAAAGCAGGGGTTCTCACAGAGGGGGCATTGCATCAAAGATTTCTCTGTGCCCACTAGCTATCAGCACCTAATCCAGGTATGCCCATACTTGAGGGTTGAAAAATAGAAAACGTTAATACTGTCTTGGATCCACTTCATGAACTGACAAATGCACGAAGAACACAGACATGTGCCAACAATCGTGTGCAAGTGCAGAAAGGCTGGATCGACAAGTTAGATCTTGTAGTTGTTTGTAAACTGGCAATGCTTGCAAGAACAAGTCTATTAGCGTCAATTATAATAACAAATGATGGAGATGATATAGAAAATGATGAGAGAAGAATACATTTTAGGTTCTGATTCAAAGGAAATCTTATCAGGTGACAAACAAGAAAGCAATATTTCTTGTTCAGTAAAGTTTGATTCAAATAGTTTTTCTCTCATTTTATTGTAAAAAGACTCGTTTTTATGTTAAAGGACACATGATTTGCTAACCTAATTTTCATTCATTCTTTATGAGATACATTTTGTTAATTTGTGAGATTTTGGTAAATGTTTATAACGATATAATAGTATCCAGGGCTAGGTACCTGAAACACACTAAGGTATAATAAAACTGCCTCAATTTTATGTTAAGAAGTCACGTGACACTACATTTCATGTTTTTAGCCTTATTATGTGACGATTCACATTTGCTGCAAGTTTAGAGGTATGCGATATATACAACAGAGGTAGTTATGATTTGAAATAACAGCCTCGTTTTCATACTAAAGTTTTGTCATATTTAAAAATACCCCTTAAACCGGGACCTTAATAGGTTTCAAACTTGGCAACATCACTTTCCTTAAGCTTGTTATTTGAGGGTCCTGAACACAATACAACATTTTGTTTTAACTCAACACAAAAGTTATGGAACCATTAAAACAAACAGTTTTAAATTTATCGAAGGTCTTACCATATGAAACTGAACGGGCCTTTATGTTCAAACTAACCTCTACTTATTAATGTAGATCGTTTAAATTTTTCTGGCTTTTCATCCCACAGAAAACTGAACAAAAGTTTATTCAATTCTTTGCATCTTTCAGCATTTATGTTTACTATATTCCAAGCTATTTTTGTGATGATAAAAGTATTAATTAGTTGAACTTTTCCCAATAAAGTTAACTTTAGCACTTCCATTAGTTGAGTTTACTGACTTGATCATAATTTAGTTTTCTCTTTAAATCCTCGTAGTACGTGAAGTATATTCCTAATATTTTGACAGTTTGGATGACCTAATTTCTTTCCTCCTTCCCTACCCCCAAACCTCCTCCGGCATCCCGATCCCCGAGCCGGATTCCCTGGCTTGGATCCCTTAGGATCAATCTCCGTCTGAGAGTAAAAGTATGAGTATCAGTTTTCATCTACGTTTTGTTGTAATTATTGTTAGCAAGGATTGGATATTCGGGGGCCAACCTATACGTCGCCATTCAGCGGATGAGCCAGAGACACCACAACAGGAAAACTAAGAAAGTAGACCAAATATCACAGGAAGCCCTCAATTAACATTTCGAAACATTGTTCTGACTTAACTGGCAAAGGATAACCTCTCCCGACTTAATATTAATTAGTTTTTTAAACATATGAATTGCTTAACCAATAGCTGTAACATTAAATAAGAATTTTGGAAATGATCGAGTCGGATTGTTTGTCTAGAGATTAAATTCACGGATAACAAATACATTAATCAAGGAATCATTACTATATATAAGAAAACAATCCATCCCTTACTTTCATATCACCACGAGCTAATTCAAAAACACCATAAGAGCTAAAACTGTAGTGACTGTGCAAAAAAAGTTTTCCATTCATTTGCCGATCGCATTAAGGACCATTTGAGATTAATGTTCCATTTTCGCAAACGGTGCCGTTCGATCACGTGAAAGGATCTTTTTAACAAACACACACTAAAAAAACTTTAAACTATGACATACCATTGACTTGAATCGGTTCTCCTGTAATATTGTAATCGAATTTGTCATTTCCCTCTATACCAACTTGCAGGACACAGCGGTATTCTCCGCCATCAGTTGCTTTGATATCTTGCAAAATCAACGGATCAAATTCATCAGACGGCGCTCCTCTAACCACGTTGCCGTTTTTGAGCAATCTTATTTCTTTAAACGTAAACTGAGAAGAAAGAAAAGAGCTAATAATTTCAACTTTTTAATCTGTTACTAGTAGCATTAGAATTTCGTTCTCAAAAACAAAACACAAGAAAAACCAAATCTAGGACAGATTACTAAAAGATTTTACGTAATGTTCGAAAATATTATGACTGCCCATGGAACTAAAAACGATGACACACAAGGTACTATTAGTTACAAAGATCGAAAACCTCAAATTATTATCCAACAGACATATGAGTTAAATATAGGAAACAAGAAAATCTAAAGTTAATAAATTCTATTTATAGAAAAACCTTTATATAGTCTAGGATTTTAAGTCATGAAGTAAATTAAGAATCAATTTTTTGTAAAAACACACAAATGTAGCAGAAGTAGTCTTAAAGAAGAAGCTTTTTATTTTTTAGCTACCAATACTTCTCTCAGAAAGTAGAACAAAGAGGCGTAAATAAGGTTAATAATGTAATGAAAATCTAAATCTGTTTGAGAAATATCAAATGTTTTTCTATTCGGGGAACTGTAGCAACTGCAGAGTAATTGTAACTGTAAAAACAATAAATGAAATTGAACATAAACACAATAAGAACTCTCCCATCGCCTACAATAGGAATGAAGAAAATAATGATATTTTAAGTGAATTCATTGAAGCTTACGTTGCTGTGTCACCTGCAATCAACGCACAGTTATTAAAGGAAATAAATCTCTGCAGGGAAATATCTGTTTGTTTCCCGAGAGTTAAGTTGTTTCTAGTAAGTAAATCATTAAAAATTCTTTATAGAGCACAAAAGAACTAAATAACATTATCATTTTTTTTTCGGCAACAATGACTACCGGTTAACCAACAATTTGCGAGATATTGGTTGTCTTTAGACTAGATCCCAAGTAAACTTAGGAATATTTCAAATCAAGAAGTTTTTTCTTACTTAAAAATACTCAACACTTCACACACAAGGGACTTCTTTACTTGAAAGTAGCTTGAGGAAATGAAAATTGACAGTTAACTCGACTAAAGCCAAGTTGACGCCTTCTTTTCAGACATTAAAAACCGAATTGGAGCGACCGCAGTAATGATTGACAGCCCTAGAAAACCGCAAGTCAGCTAAGTCGGGAGGTGGACTAGAAAAGGATAACCTCTTCCACCTCCTTTCACAATTTTTCACTTATCTGTTTGTATCTGTAATTGTGTATTTGTATAGTTCTTTTGTAAAGCGATTAATTGTGAATAAACTATTATTATTATTATTATTATTATAGGTCTTCTGGCCTCGATAACATGGTCACACTGTATGTTAATACCCCACAAGATTTTACATCTTTCGTATTCCACTACCCCTTCCGGCATACCATTTCTCACTTCTGTTCACGTCATACTTAGAACAGAGTTCCCAGTGGACCAATATTGCGATACTATCATGTCTTCTCTTGTACTCTCTATAAGCCAACATCTTACACTCGTTAACAGCCTACAAAGCAGGGATTTTTACTGACTTGTTGAACTTAACATAATTCGTTCTCAATGCCTGTTCTTGTGCTGCGAAAATAAGTGCTTCCGTTTCACTTTTCAAGTCACTTTTCCTAGTCCAATCCCATGCCTTATCTTTTTCAACTGTCTTTGGCATTTCCCACAAGAATTGGCCATACATTTTTACCATCTAATTAAGCTAACAATCTGTCTGTCCCGTTTAAATTCTTTCTTTTCCTTTGCCCCGTCAGTGTTGAAAATCTTTATCTTTTTTACTCCAGCCATCACCCACTCATTCGAATTCTTAATACACCATGCCAGATTATTTGTTTCAGCTTTTATGCACATTTTACAACTAATAAGTCCTCTTCCTCCTTTCTGTCGTGATAGGTGCACCCTGTCTAGATTACTTTTGGGATGTAGTGCGCCAAATAATGTCATCATTTTCCTAGTCTTTCTGTCCAATTCGTTTAGCTCAGCAGTCTTCCATTCTACAAAGCCAGCGCTATTCCTTAGAACTGCAACTGCCCATGTATTAGCAGCCATGATCTTACTCTTTCCACTCAACTTTGTTTTTAGCACCAATGTCAGCCTACGTTTATATTCCTTTCATAACAGGTCTTTCATCTTCTTCTCCTTCAACTGATCTGTTTCCAGTATTCCTAAGTATCTACACCATCTGTCTTCAACTTCCTTCATAACCTGCCCGTCTGCTAGTACAATTCCTTCCATTTTAATAATTTTACAACGTTTCAGAACCAACACCCGTACTTTTTTATTCGAGTTTCCATCTCTATATCCATACTAATTGTATGGGCTGTCTGCAAAAGTGAGTCAATCTGTTCATAGGATTTCCCAAAACGTTTTTAATCAATAAACAAGAGATGGTTTATTTTAAACTCACGACCTCCCCACTCGTAACCCGCTGTTGATCTTCTCAACACAAACGAAAGAGGAACCATGCACAATACAAAAAGCAATGGTGAGAGGCTGTATGTCCCCCTGGAATATCCCTCTATTGATGTTAACAAATCTCAATGTTTGTCCACATGATGTCAACTCAGTCTTCCAATTATCTATACTACACAGGAGGAACTGTCTCACATTAACTGCAATCCCAAACATCTCCTATTCAGCTATGTGGCACCATATCATAAGCCTTTCTGTAATCTAAGCAGGCCATGGCTAGATTCGTGTGTCTCCTTTTACAATCTTTAAGGATCGCCTTATCGATTAGCAACTGGTCCTTGGACCCCTGCTTCTCCTCCTACACCCCTTCTGCTCTTCAGGTAGAATCTCCTCCAAATGTTTGTACATTGCCTCAGCAATGACACCTATCATAAGCTTCCACATCAGGGGGAGACAAAAAATGGGTCTAAAATTGTCAACCGCGTTTCTCTTACTGTGATCCTTCAAACACCAAAGTTAAGCCATTCTGGGAGCTCCTCTTCTCTATTCAAGATGTTATTTTTAAATAAAACAGCTAAAACTGTTAAAACTGCTCAGCAATTCTGCCATGGATTCCTCTCTGTTTTTTCAACCAAAAACTCTGTACTCATCCCTGCCAGCAGCCTTCCAATTTGGCATCTTTCTACTCTGACTGGTTACCATATCAGATGTTATCTCTTACTTTCCCTTTTGATTACCTCTAATGTCATTCCTTATATTATTCAACCATTCCGCATTTCAACAATGCTCTTTACATACACTCCAGCTGTCACTCCAAAACTTCTTACTTTCGTCTGCATCAGGGATTACAATCTCATTCCTGGCTTTGCCACTTAACTCCTGGTAAAATCTCTTTTGATCTTGTTTGAACATTATGTTCTGCTTGTACTGTGTTATTCGTTGTTAATATTTCTTTATGTTTGCAGCTTTGGCAAGCACCCTCTGTTTAAACCCCTCAATCACCGTATTTATCCCCTTCCTTCTAACATTGTATTTCTTTTCAAGCTGTTCCATCTTGCCTCTTGTTCTTAATTCGCCCCGTTTTACCCTTTCTAGCATATTATACCCTTTCTAAACTTTTAATATCTCCTTCAATTCTCCTTTTTCAACAGGAAAATTATTATTATTTTTATTATTATTATTTTTTTTTTATTATTATTACTGGGGAAGTGGGAAGGAATCACTGCCGACTGGCCGAGCTCATAGCCGCCAAGAAAGGAGAGCCATACGCACAAACAATTTCATGGATTCGAGCTAGAATACCTCTCGCACTCCTTCGATCCGAGGATCGAGATTCAAGCGACGAGCACCATTCGATTTTAATAACTATGACATAGGGATCGCGACGACAGAAGGAGCT
>JAOTRI020157940.1:0-31108 GCA_028564885.2 Zoanthus sanctaehelenae
TTATGATATCTATACTCATATCGTTGTAGCCATAGTACCCAATATAGTGACTACAAGTTAGCTACTAGTACATTTATTATATCTATACTCATATCGTTGTAGCCATAGTACCCAGTATAGTGACTACAAGTTAGCTACTAGCACATTTATGATATCTATACTCATATCGTTGTAGCCATAGTACCCAATATAGTGACTACAAGTTAGCTACTAGTACATTTATAACAACTATACTCGTATGATTGTAGCCATAGCACCCACTATAGTGACGACAAGTTAGCTACTAGCACATTTATAAGATCTATACTCATATCGTTGTAGCCATAGCACCCAATATAGTGGCTAGAAGATAGCTACTAGCACATTTGTGATATATATAATTGAGTTTATCTTAGACACATCCCTCATGTATTGCGTTTTGCTCTAACTATTTATCTGTTTGTCTATTCTTTCGTTAGTCTGTGTTTACCTGTACATTGTATTTATTTGTTTTAGCAAAAGCATAAAATACCGCTGCTTAAGATAAACTTGTTTTCATCGAGAGAAGAGTCTATTTCCTGAAGTGGTCTTAAGTGGATGTTACCGTAAGTTATTATAATCTGATAACCACTGAATTATTCTCTTATTTCATTTTCAGGATAGCAAACAAATCAGCGAGTTTCCCGCTGTCCGTGGCAAAATGAGAGGAACCACGACAGTGGAACAGATTATGCCAGAATCCACATGGCCTATTAACATTGATGCTTGAACTGTATAAAGTAAGCACGTTCACAAGGCTCGCCAGTTGTTATAAAATTTCAAAACTAATGTACGTTCCAGAGAAGTTTGAATCACAGAGTTAAAATGTAAAAACTTTCTCCTGACCTCTGCCACTTTGTGTCTTCAAACTATTTCATAAGTTACAAGAAAAATTATATATGATAAACAGATTGCATCGTTCGAATAAAAGAGTTGAAACCCTTAACTTAATACTTCAGTTCCAAAAAGCTCGGTCTTAAAACTTTTTGTGTGGGAAGTTGCAGCAGTGTACAGCTGTTTCGCTCTTGTTTGAGCTCGTCAGCACTGCATTGCCCGTTGCTTATGAAAGGTCTTTGTAAATGAGCAACTAAAACCTCAAAGGCGGACCAAAAGTCTCTTTAAACTTAAGTCACCACACTATAGGTGTGGGACCTTATACTGCGATCTTAGAATAACGTAGCTCAACCGAATAATCTACAGCAGAACATCAAGAGAGATTGGTAATACCTCATGACGGTAATGAACGGATGCCAACGGACCAAAATCTCATTTAAATCTGTCTCCGGCTCCAGTTTCTCTCGATGTTCTGTTGAAAACTATTGTTCCATTAAACTACGTTAGGCTAACAGCGCAGCGAAAGAACCCACACTTATTGTGTGGTGACTTCAGTTTAAAGAGACTTTTTGTCTGCCTTGGAAGTTTACAGCTGCCCATTTAGAAAGACCTTGTGTCTTTTATGAGCAGCGGGCTATGCGGTGTTGACGAACTCTAATAATAGCGAAACAGTTGTCCACTGCTGCCACTTCCTTTGAACCTAGGCTGCACATACGTAGTTATCGTTCGTAAAGTATATCATGGAATGATTGTTACCAAGTTAGCTCTTTGCTCTAAATCATAAAATCAAACTTTTCCAACCTTGTTCTTAATCTGAAATGATTGAATTTCGTGCAGGCGTCCTGCGTAGTTTGAAGGTTTACTCTTAGTTACTACAATAAACGGGAGGGTCGAATCACTTAATAAATGGGATCTCGAGGCAAAGTAAACACAGGAGTCGAAAATTCGGATTTGATTTTTTAACTTGGGTTAAACCATTATCAGGATGGTAGTAGCTCAACTATTTTATGTCATATGATTAGTGTCTTTGACAGAAAAAAACGTTCGCGAGGTCCCAAAACGGCGAGGGCCATCATGGAGCCTTAAATTCGTTTTGCTATTAGGACTTGATTGTTCAAGTTTTGGATTTTGGAGAATAACATAAACAACCGACAATAAAAATCAATCGCAAACTTCCTTTGTCTTGAAGACAGATTCTTTTCATCTCAATTTATTCAGATCAAGTGCTCAAATAAACGAGTTTTTATGTCAGTTTTCGTGGCTACTTAATCTCTCCATACTGGCCATAGCAACTTGACTGTGGATTAAACTGGGTTGAATGAAACATAACAGAGTGCGTTCGGCTAGTCTTTCAAAGTTGGTGTTATGCAACTGCGAACTCTTCTTTCAAGCGAAGCTTGCGTGGGTACATACAATTCGTAAGAGCATACTCATTTACCAACCCAGGAAGGATGGAAAGCTGAGTTGACTAAGGTAGAAAAGAAAATCGCTCGAACATTCAAATCAAGGCAGAGCAGTGGATCGTAACTTGGACCTCGTGGTTGGAAAGCAGAGATCTTACCAACTGTGCCAGCCACGTCCGCCCAATACATCAGATACTCATTTTTTAAATTCGAAACAGTACGTTTACGATCGCGTGAGCAGTCGGAGAAATATTTAAAGTAGCACATTTTAATCAAAAATAATTGCAATGACTGAACTTACGTGAGTGAGTGAAATTTCGGCCGTTTATGATTTCGACTGGCTATGAATGGAGGTTAGCTCCCAGCAGAAACTGGTACTCATTTACCTACCATGGGAAGATGGAATCTGAGTTGGCTAAGACGGAAAAAAAAGTTACGCAAATATTCAAATCTCGGCTGCGATCGAACTGGGGACCTTGTGGCTGCAAATCAGAGATCTTACCAACTGCGCCAACAACGTCCGCCCGTCATAGTGAAACGGAAGATAAATAGTGCCAGATGAGGTAAAACGTTGTTATTATTTTTATTTTTATTTTATCGGGCGCTCTTTATCTTTTGTTTCATAATCTTATCGTTTTTGTATTCATTCGAAACGCCATTAAAAGATAAAATAGCTACTAAAACGGTAAAAGCTTAAAAATTTAAAATTTTAAAACTCACTCACTGGTTTGATGACCGACCGGAAATCTACATCAGTCTCCCTTACTGTCAAACTACAGAAAAAAAACAAAGCCGCAAGTTCTTGCGTTCTCTTCATTTCTTCACTAAAGGCCAGTGTAAACTAAAAATTCTTTGGAAAACAAAGAAAATTAATTCCCTGTTTAACAATAAAGATAATAATGAATTAAACATCCGTCTCACATAGTTTGTGATGGCACGTGCAATTGCGGATCTGATTATGTTGGTGAAACATCAAGAAATCATAAAGAACGAATTAATGAACATAAGGACACAACCAGACTGTCAGAGCCAGCACGACATCTCTCATTAAATCCAAGCCACTCCCTTTCCTGGAAAGTTATTACTCCTGCCTTTTCCTGGACTATTCGCCAAATCACGGAATCTCTAATCATTGCCAAGTTCAGTCCTAATTTGAATAAGCAAGTTCAAGCCTTTTCTTTGTCTTTATTCCCCTCGGGAAACATATAATAACTGTATATAACTGCGTTGCTTCCTTTTGTTCTTATTATAACCTGAAGATGACGTAGAAGTCGGAAACGTTTGTTTTAAAATTTAAAATTTTTAAACTTTTATCATTGCAGTATTTATCTTATCTTTTTTATTCTTTTGTTATGGGTACACCAACATGGCCGCCATGACGTCAAATGAAAACCGACAATTGGTTTCCGTTGAACGTTCGTAATTCCGCGTCAGCAGCCCCCCCCCCCTTTTTTTTTGGAACGATACTATTGGTGTCAACCGAAGGCCATTGCACTCAAATTAAATGAGATTTATTTTTAAAATTCTTATATTTTTCTATGAGCGGTTTTTGATGAAGGAAAATCCATATAACATTGTATAGGATAATGAAATGCCTTGCGTCACACGTGTTCGTATCATACAGCTGAACTTGGAGTGCAATCTCTAGTCAGTTATACCGGGAACCTTTAAATATGTCTTAGGTCGTTTCGTTAAATTAAATTACAAGAAAAACAAAAACTTTCTTAGTCATGAAGCGTCAGTCATTTCTTAAAATGGTGGCAAATACGAGTCTCGCTTTTAAGTTTTAAAAGATTTGTTATAAAGTCTTAAACATGCTTATAAAAAACATATATTCTCTCCTGTATTCACGGCTGCTGCATAATTTTTCACCCTCTACATTCACAACAAATACCATTTTATCCTGTATTTTTAGTTCATATATCACAAAAATTGCCGTCAGCTAGATATCCTAAGTGTAAGGTCCAGTCTATCGTGTGGGAAACTCGGGTTCGATACCCAGTCGGACTATAATACTCGCAGTTTTAAAACTATTGGGGATAAAGTGCTCTAACATCTTCAAAAGGTTAGACTTTAGCGTCTTTCTGGGTAAGGACGTTAATTAAACCGTAGGCCCTCGGAGACTTATGTGTTTATGTGTGTGTCACGTGAAAGGTTTCTGTCCATCTTAGTGGTAAAGATGGTGTTCCCATTTAGTAGGCCTTTAGCCGGCTAAACTAAATTGACCCCTAAATAAAGTCATTTTTATTTATTATCGTTATGATGACTTCTCAGAAGAATATATGAATATGTTATGTTGACCATCAGAATATTAAAGTTATATCAGTCTGGGCTTAACTTGTTTTGTTCATAATCTTCACTTTTGGTGGCAAATATTTGGACGCCCGGTTTTAAAAGTTTTTAAGGGGCATTGGTCCTCTTTTTCGTTTACATCAACTGAATCGTTTCATTGCATGTATTTGTTTTCTGATTGACAACCTCTATATTTACAAGTCGTTTGCCAATGACGCAACGAACACGTATCGAACAGTCTAACTTCATAACTAAATGTTAAGCAACTATTGTATTTTGTTGTAATAAATTGCATTTCAAAGACAGAATTAAAAATGCTTTTGGGGGGAGTCCGGTTTGCATTGTGGTCATAAGTCATGCCTTCCAACTCTACGACGCAGGATCGATTCTTGGGCTCCGCATGTCAACTGAGATTTGTGGATCTTAGTCTGACTCCGAGGGTTTTTCTCCGGGTACTCCGGTTTTCCTCCTTCAATAAATTCGACATTCACGCCAAGACCTTAGATAGTATAGCCTCTAGCTGGTGCGCAACCACTTCCTTCGGCATTGACGTTAAATGAAGAATATATTTATTTATACGTAGGCAATTTTAAGTTCAAAAAGAAAAAAAAAAGGAAACCATAATTTGAAAACTGAGTTCATGCAGAATAGGCCACGAACAAAGGTCATCGCTAGAGCGTCTTTTCCTCTATTTCATTTGATTTCTGCTAATTTTGTTTTGCAATCCTTCATGGTGACGAGAGTTTTTCAGTACCCAAAAATAATTCTGACTTAACTTTTACTATATTATTACAGTTATTAATTCAGTTTGAATAATTCATTTATCTGATATGTTTTAATTATCATTCCTAACACCTGTATTTGTTTTTCAGTTTATGTGAGTTTGTGCTCTGTCCTTAAGTCCTCTGATTTCCATATCATTTGAGCAGGCATTGTTTACAAATGCGACCAACTAAACAAGCTGCTATGAAGAACAGGCTGTGGTCTTAATGATGTGACCAGAAAAGTTCCCACAAATTTTCAAAGCATTTCTACAGTTTCAAAATTAAAAGAGTACAAAATTATGACAAGGAATATGAAATCACGCCCACTTTCTTGCTGATATAAATCTAATTTGACTGCATGATGGCGTGAACCTAAAATTTGAGAAGCGCACAACAAAACACTTTTTTGTGTTTCATTGGAGATTAAACTCGAATCAAATTATTTTAATCCCAGTGCCTGTCGCTCGGGATTTAAAAACTTTTCTCGTTTAATTTTCTTCCAACATCCCGCATGATTTATCATTTGTTTAACAAATAAAGACGACGTTTAAACTGTGCATTACGTTGTGATAAAACACGATGCGGCTCTTGTTTTTTGCATTTTTTCTCAAGTGTTCCTAAATGATGCTGAGCGTTTTAGTCACAGCCTAATACACGGCTTCGGCTTCTCTATTTGCTTTATAATATAGTCTTATAGATTTACCCTCCGCAAGTAAAATAATCAACAAAGCACAAAGATCGACGTACTACATGCGGCAATTTGATTTCTTGTTTATTTGATAAATTACTATCGTTTTCAAAACTGCTTTCCAGAAAATGACAATCATTTATGTTTTAATTTATTAATTTGCTATTTCTTGCATCTGGGAAGTCGGTATTGTACGCTATTTTTTTCGACATTAACTCCATCTATTTTAACTATTAATTTTCTTTTTACCATGGGAGACGACGTATTAAATCATTATACGAACAATTACCAAATTCTTCAATTAAGTTTAATTTTCACGAAAGTTAGCGAAGAGGTGAGCTTTGCCTCTCTGACGGACGCGGAATGGAAAACATTTTAGAGAAACTCAAATGATTGATGCGTATCATCTGTATCAAGTTATGGATGTATTTGGGACGTTGGTAGAGCACTCAAACGCTTCTCTCGTGCACTGCCAACTTTCCGCGTGCACCATAATACGATAGATACACGCTACGCATTTCATAATTAAAAGATTTAAAACTCGCGACATTCGCGGCGTGTAAAATTTATATTACAAAGCAAATGGAAGAAGCTTAAATCAGGCATTTCAAAAAACTCGAGAAAGATTTGCTGTGAAACAAACTTTGTTTTAAAAGTTTCCTAGGTATTCTAAAATACTTTTTGCGTTTTATCACGGCTTAATACACGGATTCAGGCTTCTTATTTGTTAAGGCGCCGACTTAACCTAAAATAACTTTTTCTTCAAATACAAACTTTTCAATGAATTTATACCTTGTCTCAACATATGACTAGCATGACCAGCAACTGCATGTTCGAGTCTCTTGTTACCATGGTAACAGAGCCAGCTTCAGTAAACTGCTGAAAAACACCTTCTCCTTGAGAAAAAAATTAGCAAAAATAACTAAACTAAATGACTTAAAAATATTATTTGCAGATGGCCAGTATAACTGTCTTTGTTTTGAGCATAGAACTTTCATTTATTTTAAATACTTGCTGAGAGAAAAATACTTAAAATTTAGAAAAAACAAGACTTTTTTCTTCAATTTCTCCCTGCCACACTAATATAAAGCAGCAGAGTTACCTCGTTTTGGGTTTATTACAATAAAGGTTTGCCCTTTACAATATTCAGGCACAATATAATTGGCAAATTTAATATCACAGAGTAGAAGAGTGTTTGCAATGAAGCATTTTTGCCTGGATACTAAAGCTCAAAATTATATGGGCTCAATAAAAAAAATGTTGGAGTTCAATTTCAACATTTTTTCAAGAAACAACAGTTGAGTAAGGCTCGTGACACATCAAAAGAGAGAGAAAAAAATTGAAGTGACCCAAGATATGAAGCTAAATAAGATGGATTGCACTCAGATTTCTTAAATTTATGAAAGTAAAAACAACAAATTTTGCCTGAAACACAAGCTGACTAAACTCTTTCATTTTACTTTCAACTTCCCATTAACATAAAAAACGTTTATAAAACAATTGCTCGTTTACAGTAAAATGGAATTTTTATTGACAAACCAGAAAAACCCGAGCTGAAACGACCATTTCTTGCTGGCATATGCTGTCGATCATCCACATAACACAAAACTGCCCCGTTGCATCATGGGAAACACCGGATATTTTGCACAGGGAAACACCAGTGCCCACAAATGAAAGCTTTTTATATAAGTCTCCAACTAAACTAACATTTTGCACCAAAAGCTTTCTAGACTTTTTAGGCTTTTAATAAAACCAAGAGAAATGCAAGATGCAGCTGGCTGGGACTAAGGCAAACACTCATAGGACCCCTTTTCCATGATACAGCAAGCAGCCAGTGATCAAACCAAGCAAACTGGCTGATTTTGCTATGATCACAGTGCCAATAAACAGTTCTTCGACTGGCAAGGTTTAAGCCTTCTTAGCCCTTAATGATGAGCTCAGACACCCAAGATTTGCCCAAAAATGCATTATTTTGGTGGTTTTCACCTGACTAACGTTTACGTGTTGTTACAGACACAGGCCATACCCAGTCCTCCAGGTTTTAATTAAGGCAAAAATAGAGTTTTTATAGGACCTCCCCTCCCACCCAAAAAAATCTCTATTTCATACAATTTTTTAGATTAAGTCCTGCCTTAAGCCCTCCTAAAACCCCTAAAATTAAATATACGCCAGAGCATTAAATAGATCATTAAGCCTAGTTTTACTAGGCTTAATGGGCAATGAAAATGTGTTGTTAAGTAGATTCTAGTTGAATGTCATGGTCAGTTGGAGGCTTCTTTTCCTCCTTTCCATTCCCTCTCGATATTCTTCTCCCCGACGATACCCAGGCTTTTATTGCTTGCTTTCCAGGTTATATTATTCAAGAGTGAATATACATTAACCGTTTTCAAATTAATCACTAGGCTGGATCCTTATGGAAACCATCAAAGTGTAAAGATTGTAAATGTGAGGCAGATGGAACTATAAATTGCGTTCTTATCCAGTGCTCTCTTCAAACTTGTCCTACGGTAAGGAGCTTGTAATATCCAGTTGTCCAAAAGATTTTAGTCCTTATACACGCTTTAGAATTATCAATTTTTTTCAAAACAAAATCTTTAAGTTATCACTTGTGTAACTTTCTCTGCAACTTGTGTGCCTCTCTCTGCAGGGTACAAGGAATGTTCAAATTCCAACTAGTTGCTGTCCTGATTGCGGTAAGTACATTGCAAGGTAAATCCCCGAATTCATACTTTTATATCTGTATGATCATTTTACTTCATTTAGAAGACTCATATTAAAAAACGAGGCTCAAATTGGACAAAAGTTTAAAACAATTTCAGATTCCTAATATCTATGAAAATGTTCTACGTAGAGATTTCACTAAAAATCATAAATTAACTTAGCAACCAAATAGAAAACACAAGAAGTCTCACGGTGTTTCGTATTTATTACAAATTCGAGGTACATCGTCTTGCAATGCTTAGTTTTTTTCTAAAATTTTGAGAAGTTAGAAATAACAACAAAATTACTGAGAACAATTGGCGGCTGAAATCACAAAATAAAAACCAACGATCAGCGGAAAAATTTCTTATAGTTATTGAATGATTTTTAACAGTAGCAACACTTTTTAGTAAGACCATTTAGCGAGGTGCACCTATTCTATAAGCAATATTTATATATAAATGGTAGTATAGGGAGCCCAATTCGGTCTTTAATAATAATAATAATAATAATAAAGATAATAATAATGATAAAAATAATGGTGATGATAATGGTGATAATATTTTATTTAACGTCAATTGCGAAGGAAGTAGTTGCCCATTCTTCCTAGCCAGAGGCTAATGTTTAATCACTCAACGGCTCAGATCTTGGCGTGAAAGTCAAATTTGCAGAGGGAGGAAAACCGGAGTTACCGGAAAAAACTCTAGGGGTCACATTGGGATCAAGAAATTTCAGCCCACATGCCGATCGCGAACCCAGGAATCGATCGTGGGTTGTTGAGGTGGGAGGCACGACTAATGACCACTCTGCCAACCTGACTCCCCAATCATACGATAGACTACCAAAATTCAAACTTGTTAACGAGCCGGTGAAGTCTCCATTTGAATTCCCACGTTCGACTTTTGTTTTGTTTTAATAGTTGTAGCTCATTCGTTTATGCTCCCTTGGGAAATACCTGTTTATTCCCTCGAATGTTGAGACGATGTTAAGGGAAACATCGAAATTCGTGGGGAAGAATAAATAATGTTTATCTCATGAGCAGTCAAAGATATATAGTGGTGGTTAAGTTTACCGATTACCTCTTGTTACTGTTTCAATATCTAGAGCCCATTGTGACCGTGGGGCCTAGTGAAACTACAAGAACTCCAGGCACGACATACGGGGTAACGCATACATCTTCTACAACTTCTTTTTCGTCGAAAGCGGCAGCAACAGCGACAGAAAGGAGTGCATTTACAAACACCACTTTGTATGCAACTACTGTCTTTACGAAATTAAGTTCTGGTTCAAAACTTGTAACATCTGTTAAAAGCGGTGCTGCGTTCTCCAAAGCGTCTACTGTGACTAATCCGTATACAAAAAACCTTAACGGCTCCTCTTCAAAAACAAGTCCATTAACAACAAGGCAATTCGCTTCTCCCACCGTAACACCATCGGCAAAAAACGTTATTGGGTTGCCAAAGACAACAACAACTGAACAGCCTATAACCAACCCAAGCACAGCTGTCCCTTCACCAACAACTGGACAGGCTACAAATTACATAACGCAACCTTTTAGCACCGCTGTATCATCGAATAAAAGCACAGCTGGTCCTTGGACAATACCACCAGAAACAACGATTAACGGAACGAGCCACTACCAGCCACATTCACCACCACATGCAAATGCTTCAACTTTGTCTACGACAAAAGTAGAATTTGCAGCAACCACTGCTAGTCCAAAAGGAACAGGTCATTTAACCTTAACAGAATCGCTTAAAATAAACAATACTGTCTCTCCATCAAACGGTTCTTCCACAACAACACAAAGCTCAGGGATAACTGCTGGACCCACGTCTGCAATAACTTCACCAATGGAGGCACATGCTACATCAAGCTCCCCAAATATTTCCGTATCAACGAAACAAATTACTGCAAATGTTAATTCCATTTTTGAAACAAGAACGCCGAATACAGTTAATTTGACACAGTCTTATGGCAGCACTACTGGATCTTCTAGACTTCCAAGTACAGAGTCACGAGTAAAAAGTAGTTCCAGTGGTTCTGTTGGAGTTACAACAATTGGTGTTAGTAGGCCATCAATAACATCAACAAAAGCTCCTTCTACAACACCATTTACAACGACTCCAACAACGTCTGCAACCCTTTCCACATGTGACGTAAAATTTGTTGAAACATGGCTGACCGACAGCAATGGATGTCGGTCAGTTGAGCCTGTTTCCCTTACATCTTGTCAAGGTGCTTGTGAATCTAGAACTTTCATCAACGATACACTACCATTCATGGACATGGATTGTAACTGTTGCAAACCTGTTAACCTAGGAAAAAAATCATCAAAGATGCGGTGCACTGATGGATCAATGAAACTGTACTCGTATCTAGTGGTAAAAAGTTGCGACTGTACAAAGTGTGAAAGCAACGTTGTTAAAGCAAAGTTTCTCAAGCTGATGCTTCAGGTTAAAAGTAGCAACAAGAAACAAGGAATTCGAGGACAGTTGAAGCGCTATTTTTGAATCACTTGAGTACTACGATGTTTACAAAGTGTTGAACTTTAAATATTTTACCTTGACTCATGATAACGTTGCTCAAATGATAACGTGACTCTAAGAGATGTTGAAAGGATCATTCTCGATGTCCACTCTAACGTTACAAGCAATTGTGCTTTTGTTGCAGTATTTTAAACTTAGGAATAGCACTATTAAACGAATTTATCCAGATACAAGGAGATGCTGGTTAGAAGAAGTACTTTGTAGTTGAAATAGCAAAGATTTATTAAACTTACTAAAGTGGATTAACCTTGAGATTGTGTCATGTTTTCCTTCTCGAAAGAGCTGACTTTTAATGTTCAATGTAGTTCCTTTAAGATTTGTTCTATTTTCATTTCATTAAACTGACATTTTGTCACCGCAAGCTGTTATATTTTTTCATTGAGGAACATCGATTATTAGAAGTACGAAAATAATATAATTAGTGAAATAGTTAAGGAGGCATTACGGTTAAACGGCACTTTTTGACTGCTATGATATCGCCGTCCATGCTTTGAAATGTTGAAAATCGTCAATAACATTCACAGACTGCATGCAAAGGCAGCATCTTGAATATTTTCAGATTTTTTGGCTTAGATTTAAGTATTAAGTTTAAGGGGGGGGGGATTGGATAGTTTTAAAGAGAAATTTGAGTTTTGGAATTTTAAGAGAAGTTAAAAATTTAATTTTGAAGTTAATAATTGATAGAAAATCACCAAACTGTCCCCAAACCAAAGTTGCACTTGCGCATGGTAAGAAATGATGGTTTTGGTGCTTGTCCTTAAAAAAATTTTCTCTTCAAATTTCCCTCTCAACTCTTTCACTATTCACCAAAATTTTCACCGTAATGCCCCCATAACCGTATAAGGGGGTTAGCATAACTTCCTAATGTTTCCACAAGGTAAATAGAAATATTCACACACATTCCGAAATTAAAGACGCAGGTCATGAAGTTAAGTTTTTTAATTAATGCTGAAAATCTGCCATATGCGGAAATATTTAGATTTTTACTAAAAGTTAAGATGTAATACTATTGAGCAACGTTGAAGCTTTGTGCTCACTGGCTGATGAAAACAAAGTTCCATGAATTGCTCTCTCTCTCTCTCTCTCTCTCTCTCTCTCTCTCCATAGGTATAATAGGGAACTTTTGTACCGTATTTCTCTCTTTTCAATAACTTCGCATTGGAAAGAGATTACCGCGTAAAATTAATGATGCGGCAATCTATTTTAACAAGGATCATTCCTTCGAAATATTAGAACGATACCTTAAATATTCAAGGAGTGATAAATAAAACAATACCAAAATGTTACCAATGTGCCCTACGTTGATTTAAGCAATATCAAAAAAGATTTCGAAACCGAATTTCGTGCAAATTGAAGCTATTGCCCTTCTTTCGTATTTAAATACCATTCTCTCGCAGTTTTAGCAGTTTTAAATTGGAGTGTTTTCAAGTAACCGAAATCTGTCGTGTAATGTTACAGTATACCTTGTCGATGAGTCGTTTCACAAAATTTGTATGCCTTCCTATGGCACTCAAAAACAGAGAGAACAGTTTCTGGCCACTTTCCTTTGTCCGAACTAAATGAAATTTGGCACAAAGTTGAAGCACTTGATAGTGTAGCTGGTAAAAAAATAAAATTGTGAATCGGAAATTTTGTAAGATTTTTATTTTCAGTTTTAATCAAATTTGCGGCGTTACAGAAGTGCCCTCTTGAACTTTGGGGTACCCAAAAGGTATTGACATATTTTTTGCATATAGAAAAAAAAGTTTACGAATTTAGAATAAAAGCAATAACAAGAGCAATAAATGGCGATTACTATGAGCTTGTTAATTTAAAAATAAAGAACAAATTTGACGTATAAAAATGGTTTAAACTTTTTTTTTATACAGTCATTAACAGCCCTTCCACCCCTTTCTCTTTAACTCTTTCATTATTCACCATAAAGTGATGAAACTTGGCACAAATGGTAATCACCTTGAGATCTACTCGATTTCGGAGTTTGGTTAGGTCTATTGTTGATGACGTCATAATGATTCACCAAATATGTTTGGATTGATTTCTTGTTGTTCTTGATAGAAAACGCAGATAATTAAGAAACCACATAAAAATGTAATGCTTTATTAACATGCTCTATAATAAGTTACGTGTTTATGACGTTATACTTTATGTGTTATTTTTATGTTAATGTAGATATCTACCGCGGTAAATAAGGCTGCTTTAAATGGATTTTAAAAATGTTTGGATTAGTATATTACTAAATGATTCTAATGTGTGCTCTTATGGCAACATATAGCTCAAAATAATAGAAAAAAAAAACAGACATTTTAAAAATCTTCCTGGTCAGGAGACTGTAAAATTTAAGCGTAAAACTTTAGAATCCCATCGCGGAAGAAGCATGGAGGCGCCCTGCAAGAGTCGCGAGAAGTAAATTAAACAGGCTGCTTACTAGGCGAAAACAACACAGCGTTAAATCAGCCTCGAAAAATTCGCCAGGTGTGCGGAGTGAGTTTTCAAGTACACTTGCCTCTGCAGCAACAGCGCTATTAAACCTTAAACATGTTTGATATTATTTTTCGCCGCGCGCTTTTCGCACGCTGTTTTTGCCTAGTGTGTGGTCTGCTTTAGACCTCAACCCAATGTTTTGGAAGAAAAAAATTTAAATAGAAAACCGTTTTGGAATTTTTCAACCGCACTTTACCACTTGTAAATCTGTACATATTTAAAATTGCCATAGCATCGTTTACAAGCTTTTAAAATCAAAGTTAAAAATGCAACAAGTGAGGTTTGAAATTGTGGTTTCGGTGGCAACCGTATCAATTGCTTCTCAGTGAAACATATCTCAAGAGACTCAATACAATTGTATGAAAAGTCATTCCAAAGCTATCTATAATTTTTTGCGGTATGGGAGGCTTGGGGGAATTCCTTTCCCGCCCGAGCTTGATAAATTAATTTTTGACAGATAATCTGCAGATGAAACAGTCGTGTTTTGCATTTTAAAGGCTTATTTATTCCCTGCTGATGAATAATGTTTATTAAGTACATTTTGCAATTCATTCACATCTGTGTAAAATCAGAAGGGCCGTTTTGGCCCCTAAAATGGCGCCGTTTCGGTTAGTCCAACATGGTACCATACTTTGGGGCCATTTTGGTCTGAAACTTTGGTACCATTTTGGCACCAAATTTGTACTTGAAACAGCCCTAATTTTGGGCCATATTGAACCATAATAAGACTGTAATGGAAAATGGTTGGGCTGTTTTGGTTTGAAGAAGTGTCGTTTTGGCTTCTTGTGGGATCGAAATGGCATCGTTAAAAACGGCTCTTACACAAATGGCACCCCTTAGAAGAGCTGATTTGGTCCCTTGATTGGCCTCTATTTAACCCATTTGTACCATCACACACAAACCAGTATTCAATAGAAATACACACACTATTGATAGTAAATACAATTCAAATTTATTTCATGATAAACATAATAGTTTCATAATTTAAAATTTATATGTTAAGAAAAAAATTCCTTTTTAAATATAAATGGTCAATGCTGGAAGAATGAATCGTACCTCAAGCAATTATACATGATAGAAGATATATAGAATGCTTAAATACAATGTATAACTGCATATTGCACACATTACTGAATTGTGTAAAGGTAGACAAACACATTAGGGTATCAAAAACAAAATGATGTACTTTAGCACAAACAGAATCTGATTAGACAAGGCATTAGGTCCTTAAAAAACATTTAAGTAATATGCCAGTCAAACTTGTTTTTGTACTTTTTAACACTAAATTTTTTCCCAATGTCTCTTTTGCATTTTAAACCTCCCTCGATACTATTTAAACACTATATTATATTGTTTTCTTAGTTGTACAAATGTTCATTAGATTTGAACTTGCTCTTTCACTTGAAAATGGTAGTGGCACTGAAACATGGGGAGCTGTTATACTTAACAAGTATTATTCTAAATTCACAATAAGTTCTAAAACAATTAATTTAAAATTGCATTTATAAAAGAAGCAACAGCTAGTTACCCTTCCCTTCTTGGAAGGTCAATAAGGGTTTCCTCCAGGAAAGAGAGCACCCCCTTACAGCAAGTGTAGTTTATGATAAAAACATAAAATGCTGCAAGAAGGGCAAAAATTGCATCTGAAATGCAATTTCCTTCAGTGGTGCAGATAATGGAGCCCTCAATCACAATATAGAGAAGGTTTTCGTCATAGAAATCTTTTCCAACTGATACAATTTGGGGCTGAACAAACATCCTTATTTCCTCATTCACGTTACCATCTCTCTGAAATTCAATAACAACTTAACATTAATAAAAAGAAATAACTTGAGTTAAAAAAATTTATGGTATTTGAATGACAAAGCCATAAACCAGAATAATTAACAGTACCAAACGCTTTTTGTTAGTTAATAAATATACCACAAGAGTATTTCTTTTGGTCCATATTAAGCTGAATTTTATTTACTATATCAAGCAGAGCACGCTGTATTGATCGTTTTTGAAAAAATACATAACGTTTCTCGAGATTAGATTTTTTTCTCCATTTTATAATTTAAATTGTTATTGTTACGAAAATGCCCTTGTGTTACAAAAATGCCCTAGTGTTACAAAAGTGCCCCTGCAAGTGACAAAAGTGCCCTGCCATGTTACAGAAGTGCCTCATCCTCGTTACAAATGTTCCCTATGTTACAAAAATGCCCTTTCTCTGTTACAAAAGTTCCCTGTTTTAGTTACAAAAGTGCCCGTGCTTATGGCTCTCTCTCTCTCTCTCTCTCTCTCTCTCTTTCTCTCTCTCTTTCTCTCTTTCTCTCTCTCTCTCTCTTACTCACTCCAAGGGGTTACCATAGGATATCTTTGATTTATGTCTTACGAATGACTAGCCCAATATTAAGAGATCATTAACAGAACCCGTGTTCTGTATGAAAAAAACATCACAGAAAGATCTTATTGGATTTATTCGGGACCCAAGAGTGAAACTGTCATTTTATTATTAATTGCCTTTTTGGAATTCTAAATATTTTTTTAAAAAATCCTTGGAAATCTTTGCAAGAGTTCTAAAACTTTCTTACTCAACATCCAGTATAAAGCCAATGAGCCAAATACGCATTTTGAAATACCGCGTGTCAGCAAAATGCTTAAACTTGCCGATGGCCATATGACAATAAGCGATATCAACACTCTTGGAGACGTTAAGTCGGAAGTTAATAATTTGGAAGTGTTTTAGGTTGTGTAAAAAGTTTTCTTCAACAGGCAAAATCATATTGTTTTATCATTCAAACATGCATTTCGCCTGCTAAGGCTTCGTCAGTGAAAAAGAGCTAATTACTATATTATTGTAACATTGCACAGGGTTAAAGACGATCATTTACATATCTACTGAAAATATTATATTGAAAATTGAGTAAAAGAACTCTGTATTAAATCATATTAAATCGAAGGTGCAATGTTCTTCCGATACAGCTGCATGGGAATAGTCCGGCTATCGAAAGAAAATTGAGTAAGTCTAAATTACATTAAGTGAAATCAGAGTCTAACAACTTTGGTGAAACTAAACCTGTACAATATTGTAATGCTTTAGTCAACTGATTTCTTTTACTGACGTAGCCTTAGCAGGCTTAACTTTTTTCCTTTTGAAGAAAACTTATGTAACCAGGTATCGTCTCGCGTCTTCTTGGATAAGAACGTTAAAACTCGGGTCCAGTCTCTCGATCTCTCTGTATAGGGACTTAAAAGAACCAACACACTTTTCGCAAAGATTAGAATAGTAATCTCGGTGCTGTGGTCTGTTTCGTCCATTGAGGGCGTTTCTTATCGGCTGCTAATTTACGCACCAGCGGACCCTAAGACCCTCAACCTATTATTACCGACCTCAACAATACATAATTTTGTAAACAGTTTCTGAAAAACTCTGAGGGGAGAACTTGTATATGTTTATTATTATATTTTTATTACTTACACCAGCGTTTAAGTATTATTTCATAGGAACTAAAGTTTAATGACAAACTTCAAGTTTATTGTGTGTAGAAAAAGATTATATGTACATGGCAATGGTTTATCACTCAAAACTGGGCTTCTGTAAACGCTTTTTAGAAAATATACATACCTTTTGAATTCTTCAGTCACGATTGTTCAAAGATAAATCTAGATATGCAGTAAAAGTATATATTTTTCCCTTTGACTTTTCGCAGCGACTTACTCAGTTCAGTATAGTTCCTCATTACTATAAAGCTTAACACTCGCAAATGATGATGCATCTTTTCATAGCAAAACCCAGCAATATAGAGATCTCACCTTACCCAAGTTTTATAGTGAATGAGGGGGGTAATAGAACACTGACGTGTCAGGCTTCTGGTGGTTACCCAGCTGTTAACCATTACAAATGGCGGCACAATGGAAATGATATCAGTGGAGGAGAAAATGGAACTCTTACCCTGATTGATGTTCAAAGAATCGAAACTGGAAACTATTCCTGTCAAGGCTGCAACAAGTTTGGTTGTGCTAGTAATTTAACTAGTTTGATTGTACAGGGTAAGTAAAACTTTAAAAGAGCTATTCAATTTGTCTTTGATCTATTATTATATTTATTGTCTTTTAACCTATAGAAACTATTTCTGTCAGGGCTGCAACGAGTTTGGCTGTATGAGTAGTTCAACTAGTTTGATTATACAGTGTAAGTTCAACTTAAACGAAAAACTATGTGGTTAATCGTATACCTGTAATTGTATAATTATATTTTAAATCAGAATATGTCAAGTCTTCCATGTAAATCGTAAAGATATTGTTATTTTTTTGGTCATTTTTCCAAAGGATGGTGAATATTAATAGAAACTTTAAATTGTTGAGCCTTATCACCGTTTATATAATCAATACCTCATGTTTTCATCTGTATGGATGGTCTTTAAACAGTTTACACAGTTCTAGTATCATGTAAAGATTGTACGAGTTTATACCGGTGCAAAAAAGATGCAAAGTCGGACTTCAGATAGACTGGAACGAGTTCGTTATTTCCTTTTCATTTAGGTATGAGATTGTTTTAAAACTTATTCATGTAAACACTTTGCTGAATATATTTTTTTTCCGGAAAGAATCTCAATCCGGCATGTAAACTCCACCTAAGATGTAAGAACATTTGTTGTTCATTTTTAGCATCTTTTAGGTGTTTTAGTAAATGTTGTTCGTGGATGTTTATATATTATATACAGTCGTACCTAAATTATCTGGACTCTTGAGGACTGGTCTGAATAGTTCGGTTAATCGAGAGTCCGGATAATGGAAGTTCGACTGTATTATGGACAATTTATTTAGTTAAAGCTTTTTAATTAGTGTTTTATGAATCCTCTCTTTACTTTTGTAGTTTTGTCAGTAATAATTATATGTAGTCTATTTAGGAAGGAAGGTTCAGCTGAAGATTTTTTCTGCAGAATTAATAAAATCATGTAGCAGCGTTCTAAAAAAACATTTGAACAATGTTGCCTATTAGATTTGAATTTTCAGGCTAACAAAAAAATGTTTATTTTGTAGAAACTTCGTTATTTCTGTGCAAGTTTTCTCTTGAGTTTCCATTCCTGTCGTTTTTATTAGTTACAAATGTAGTGTTGCCTACATCTTAAACAATCTTTTGTGTGGCAATTTCAAATAACGTTAAGAATAAAAATGGCATGCAAATACAATATGAATACTTTTGAAATCAAAAGTAACTAAAGTCATCTTTAGAAAATTGCGTCTCTATATGTGTTCTGTTGTTCATCTGCAACATGTAAACTGCTATGCGTTTTAAGCATTTTGTGTTGTTAAATCTGCAAAATGAGATCCAGTTCTGGAATTGAATTCTTGTACTCTAGTCCTTAAGTTGTTTGAAGTAAAATACTGCGGTTTAACTTGAGAAAATGGTTATTCAAAAAAAATAAATCCAACATTTAAAACTGACAGTTTACTTGAATACCAAAATATTAACCAAACCCGTAATACTGTACAGAAAGTTAGAAGTTGAAAGATAGAACAACTGAAGCTATTTTGAAATGTTCAAAAATATTTTTTGTTGTGTTTGTTCAGCTATAAACAAAAGTTCATGTATTTTCCTTACGGCTATAGACAAACCAGACAGCGTACAACTTTCTCCATATCCAAAAGTAGCACTAAATGAAACAGATGGAACGACACTGCAGTGTCAAGCCTTTGGTGGTGACTCGGATGAATATTTTTACAAGTGGCAGCACAACGGAAATGATATCAGTGGAGCAGTGAATACAAACCTTCAACTCTTGAGCGTTTTACGAAATCAAAATGGAAACTATTCCTGTCTGGGTTGCAATGCATTCGGTTGTACGAGAAATACAACTGCTGTGATTATTCAATGTAGGTGCCAATTTTTTTTAAAAAATAGTAAGCTATATAAATTAATAAGTTTATTTATTGATGTAATTTGTTCAAATTGATAAAACATCTAGCACCTGCACTTTCAAAACGTTGCTATGTTGTAATACAATTCTTTGTTGATAAAAATGTAGTAAATTCCTTCATATAGCAACCAAAGTTGTCCTGATTTCGGCAGTTATCCCATTACAATATACATATATATATAATTTGAACGAAATGGGTAAAGGCCTTGAAAGTCTGCTCACTTACCGGCGTCCTTCAGGAGGAGGATCACTCGGCTAGTCAACCAGTTTTTCACTGACAAAGCCTTGGTAGGTGAAACGTTTGAATAATATATGTAAATAGGAACGACTGTAACTTGAGGATGCGTTTTGGTTTGGATTTATAAATTTAAATGAGAACATGTCTGTAGTGTCTAAAATACAGAGAACGTCCAATATACAACGAGTTATGAGTGATGTGTAGACCAGTTCTTAACGTCATGCATCAGCTTAAGAGAAGTTGATTAATTCTATTTCAGACAAACCTATTGGTGTCCATATTTCTCTGACACTCCCATCATTGCAAGAATGCTTACTTAGACAACCTTTGTTATCAATTTTATTGGATTTTAGCACTGTTAGATTTGTTCGTTTTGAAAATATTCGGATGTATGAGAAATAAGTTCGATTATACTAACCTTATCAATATTCTTTACGATTACAAACTGTCACAGCCATTGGCGTTGAACAAAAGGTGTTGCAGAAAGATAACAAGTAAAAGCTTTTAGTTTACTTTTGTGACTTCTGTGCAAGAGCAGTGTATATGAATGGTCTTTCGTCTTACGTTTTACGAGGATTAGAGTAAGACTGATTGTGAAACAGCTTAAAGGTCTTGGAGAAGTTAAAGATTAGCTTTTATCTGGAGACAAGAGTTAATTGACGGTTTTGTTACGTCTTGCCGCCATAGTAAAATATCACTTAAACTCCGAATGTGCCACCGTGGCGGGACTGTGATTTTTTTGTAGATAAGCCAGATCAACTGAACGTTCAGCTGCTACACAACTTAAAGTCAATGAATCTGAATCGATAAATGTAACCTATCAGGCCTACCGAGGATTTCCTGCAGACTACAGATACACTTTGAGGCTTAACAATCAAGATCTTCCCTTTGGCTCAGAGAACTGCAGTTGATTGCCACCAGAAACCACAAAGGGATTTTAGTTTGTATAGCAAGCAATGACGCTGGACATGCAAATGCTAAAACCAAAGGTATTGTTCAATGTAAGTCTATTTCGGTAACAATTTAAAATAAGGAAGAGAGAACTAAACTATTTATAGTCTTTATATAATTATTTAATCTGTTGTCAACAAACATATACCTCAAATCGTTTTGTGATTAAGGATGCATTATCCTAAAGGAGGCTTATACTCTACTTAAGAACATGAGATATATACTAAAAATATCCATTTCAAGGAATTTATAATTTACATCAGTTTTTGACGTTTAATAACGTTTTTTAGTTATGCTTTATTCTTTCACCTAAAACAAATAGTCTTGGGAACTTTTAGATTGTACCCGTCAAGATCACGGCAAAACGCAATGTTTTCATGAATATGAAATGATGATGAACAGTGACTCTGATGAATCTTCATGCAATCCCTTTAATTGGTTTATTGTTTTGTTTTATTATTTCAGATACACCCCCTGGAATTGAGCTTTCTCCTTTTCCAGTGGCAAATATCAATGTTACAGATAATATTAGTCTTGCTCGTCAAGCACGTGATGGTGGTCCCCTTCCAACCGAATACCGATGGGAACGAAAAGAACAAACCATGCATATCTGGTGGAATGGATGGCACGTTGTTGATTCCCTCGCATACAAAAAGCGAGAATAATGATTCATAGAAATGTTTCGTCTATAATATTATGGGTGTATACAGTTCGCTGGGAACTACTAATACTAATGTTCAGTGTGAAGTTTTCAAATTATTCGATGTTTCTATACAACTTACAATTCACTTGCTTTTGAAAGAATACCTCGATTATTCTTACAAAAACGATCGCATAGCTTAATTTTCATAAAATACAGATTGCACGTCCTTTATCAACAACGCATTTTTAGCAAGTTATGGTCTTGGAAATGGTGTGGAAGAAGTTTTACTGAATGTCATCAAGTTCATGATCAATGGTATCATCAGTTTACTTAGAAGTATAATCTGAACAACAGTAAAAACACATTTATAATCAATAGAGTGAGCGTGACTTCACATCTAAATATAGCATTTAAAAGAAAATGATACAATCGAATAAGTTAAACATTTCAGGACTCTTTAAGTTGCTTGGCTGATGTTCGATTTCTACACGTCGTCGTAGTGGCGCCTGTAAAGGTCTTAATTGATCAGTATCTTTTTCTTAAAGCCTTTGCTTCCTTAACTTGGTCGATAAGCGCTTATTTCTTGTTTTAAAATCACTCTTTACACTGAAAAGTCTATTTTATCCCACCAGTTGAGATATTTATACACCGTACGCTGGATTGTTTGAGATGTTGCTGTCAAGGAAGGAGAGTTTTACTGTTTTGAAATTGAACTCTTCTCTCTTGTCATATTTGCTGGTCTTTATTCTTTTTACTTGACATATGTTCGCTTATTGTTTCTGTATCTTTTCCTGTGTTTATTTTTGTGTCTAGTTAAAACGTTTCTGTTGGAATTACTGTGGAGTTACAAGAATTGTAACTACTGGAAGTAGGTCGATGTCATAATTCATTCAGAAATCGGCTAGTGATTGACTAGGGCAGGCAGCGGACATCACCACATGCTTAAAAAAAGTTATGAGCATCTTTTCAAAATTTGATAATGATTTGTTCTCTTTTTAACGTTTTTCTAAAATCGACTTCTTAGTTTAATTGTTTTTTTAATGTACTATTCCTATGGATAATGATTTTCAAATTAGCCATTATTGATATATTATGATCCAGTGTTAAAGGGGGTATCAGAGCTAGACACCTTGGCCCGGTTCCTCAAAACCCGATTAGCGTTTACCCAGGATTAATTTTTTAATCTATGTTTCTGTTTTCTACCTTCTATAGCTTGATTTGGCCTAGAATTTTGGATTTAACAAGTTTCTTCATTGGTAAAACCGAGCAGAATTTTGTAAGCATTATAAAGCCAAACTTATCAAAAACTGGGCCTCAGATTTTTGTCCTAACCCAGGATTAAAGCTAGTAGGAGTTTTGTGGAACTGGGCCCTGGACGCAAAATCAAGTTTTGAAAATGTTGTGCAAAATCATATAGTTTATCGCAGACATTTGTTTCTTTTCCTCAATAACTACCACATTCAACCAATGTACGGTCTTTTTTAATGGCTTCATTTTTCTGCCACATAAATATTCTCTCGTAGACCAATGAATATAATATTTCATTTTCTGCGGTCTCTAAAAAAACAACTATATACTGGCTTGATGCTATGCTCAATTAAAAAACTCTACAAATTAGTTCTATGTACTTTTAGGACTACTTAATTATAAAAGATTTAAGCATCAATAGTTAAGAGAGATACCAGATATGAAGATCTATGTTAGTGCCGTGACTCCGAAAACGTTCGATACTGCAACAGACACGTCACTGATGCTCTGAGCTTTTTAAGCTTAAGGTTTGCCTGGGCAAAATACGAAACTGAAAAACACAGCGTAATATATCAAGATTTGTTTAACGTAACTGCTTTTATAAAGTGGACAAATCAGTGGCAAGAATGTTGAAACAGAGGAAATCACTACAGGATTGAATTTTTATACCCTATATAGCTGGTCTCTGGGTAAATAGTGTTGGAGGTAGTACAGTTGAAAAAACCTTATCAGGCGTTAGAGGCCCACAAATTTTTTTAATTCATCGCCGTCTTATTAGAATCGAAAGCGGAGTTAGTAATGATCTAAACGTCTGCAGAAAGTTCGAGTTCCGACAGAAATCTATCTCCAGATTTGTTTAAACCTACAAAGCTTTGTTGTTATTTTTGTCATGCGTTTGCATTAATAAGGTTTTAACAACAACCACTTTATTTCCCCTTTTTTGCTTATAAGTTACAGATATTATACAATTAATAGAAAAAGGAAGGGTTACTGGCGACCTGTAAAAATCATAGGGTTAAAAATGCAAGGTCGTTAATATTCCAGGTCGCCAGGTTGTGTAATGAAAAAACTGAATAAAATATTTTGCCTGATGAGTGGTACGTTTGTTTGACTTGTTATATAATTACAATAGGAACCGCCTCCAACAGCTTTTATATTAGTTTTACTACTATATCTAAGATACTCAAATATACCGTTCATGTATGGTATACTTTTTAAATTGCATCTTCTACGATACCATTGCTTATTGAGAGAATTTTGTATTTATTATCCTTATTATCCTCTCTCAGTGATTCAGTATATTATATTTTAGCGGCTACAAATAACTGTTCAGAATTTATTAGAAAATCATTTAAAGTTTTGCGGTAGATCTTCTAAATCCTAAATAACTGGTCTTTAAAACATGATGTGAACTCCTCATCTGTTCTCGTGTATTTTGGAATTGCTTGTGTATTGAAACTAAAAAGTTATTGAGCTTGCGCTTTATTAATATCTTGGACGCCACTTCTACATAACAATAAATGTATAGGTAATCACATGATTTCGAGTGCAATTTGGATTAGATAAGCTCGAGGAAATTTTTCAAAGACCACTTTGTTGTCTTTGAAAAATTTACGAGTGCTTATTTATTCCAAATGCACATGAATTCATGTGATTAAAAAACATAATTACAACAAACAAATTTAGAAAGGGCGCGCTTTTTTTAGTCCATTCAGTTTATTGTCTGAAACAGATTACAACGTTTGTCAAACAGAAACTTTTACAAGACAGACAGTTTCAAAATCATTGAAATTAGAACTTGAAAATGTGTGAGGACTGATTTAACACCTTTCTAGCTTTTTACATTTTAAGATAAAAACTTGCGATAAATTTTTTGACGACGTTTCGATCTCTCCGAGATCATTTTCAAGTCTAAAAAAACGAATTTGAATTTGCATTTTAAGTAAAATAAAATCACACATGGGAATGTGAAAAGCGATAAAATATGGAAATACGTACAAAGCTTTACAAAAGGTGAGTGATAAAGAATTTTAAAAATTACAATATAAAAAAAAACACAATAAAACAGTAAGAACATATCAAATACTTTGCGCTATAAAAATAACTTTGCACGGATGGAGTCAGACTGCGTGTTCAAAGTTGGCTTTAGTTCTTTTATAAAAAGCATATCAATTTTGACTCATCAATAGCCATGCTTTATGCCCAGATGTACAGTTTTGGTTAATAGCTATCGGTTACTTTAGAAACGTATTTAAAGTCCCAGTAGTTATCATCACCCAACTTCTCCTTACACAACTCGTATAATGTAAAACGATTTGGTAATGAGATAATGAGAATTGATCAAACAGCAAACGGTTCAAGATTAAAATTGCAATTCTTTCAAACATTTCTAATGAAAAGTATATAAGCTGTCGTTGGGAGAATTTAACAATACAACTGGGAATGAAATTGTTAATACAGAGCTCTACAGCTATAAAAAGTATTTTAACCCGTTCAATCCCAATCAGTTACCAGCACTCAACTTCTCCTTACATAACAAATACAAAATAGAGCATTTGGTAATGAGAAAATGAGAACAGATCAAACAAAGCAAAGTATAGAAGATTAAAAGTGAAATCCTCCCAAACCCGTTCATGAAAACTAAAGGCTCAAGTTGGGAGAATTTAACAATATAACTGGGATTGAAAGGGTTAATAGCGTTATTCAAATGACTGAAATAATATATCAGACACGACTGACAGTGTTTCACCACATTTTGAAACATCGAGGAAAGAGAAATAAGACGAGCAATGGAGTATTTTTAACTAAATACTATATACACCTTCTCAACAGAGACTAAAACTAAGGCGTAGATAAAAAAAATATAATCGTAAAAATATCTGCTGATAGGCCATTTCCGAATTATCTCATGGCTCTAATTCAAAACGAGTCTAAGTGCGAAACCTTTCATATGAAAATGAGTTTTGCATTCGGTTTCATTTTCATGCAAATTGAAGTCATTTTCAAAAGAATGCTTTTGCACTTAGACTCTTTGAAACAGAAGCACAAGGGAACTCGGAAATGGCCTATTACGATCACACTTCGAAACCATGGTCACAGTTACTGTTTATTTTGATGAATATTATGAGTTTCAGACTCTTAGTGCTTACTAGGGAGCGATAGTGTAGTAAGTGGGGACTATTGCGATTTTTTAGCCTATCACGATAGTATCAATAGTTGTCCAAATTATTGCAATAGTATCACTATTGCAATACTTTAAATAGTATCATGATAGTTACAAAACTATTGCAATACCATTGCACTAGTATTCCAAACATTCTGGTTGAACTCCAACGAAACAAAATTAGAAAGTTTGCTGCTGAATTTATTCTTTCTGTTAAATTCACTAATCAAACTATAACTCATAAAATATAACAACTGTGGTCAGTAATATTACATTTTGTCATGCATATACATGAAATGACTACCTTATAGCTATTAGTAAAGAACTGAAATACATGTGTCCAAAATGGCGATCACTTGGCACGCTGTATACATTCTTTGCTGTCGTTTTGTTTATTAATACTAGCTTATAATCGGCGTATAATTTACTTTGGTTTAATTCCTGCTATAAAGGAACTGTCGATAGTCAAAGTAAAATATCGCGATTGTTATCAATAGTTAATTTTTACAATCGATGCTTTGCTATCACGATCCAAACATCGTGATTAATTGATAGTTCGATCTATTGTTACACCCCTAGGTAAGAGTGACTCAAGAACCGTTGTGAGAGTTAGAACTTTTATACAGGACTTGTGCTTCCAAATCCAAGAATTGTACTCTAACAAACAATTGTTTTTTTCCTCTTTAATGTTGATAAACCATGATATTCGTTAGACGCCACAGTTTTTATCGTGAAAATTTAACATTTATAAGAAAAAATTTATGCATACTTCGTATTATATCGTTTACCAGCTTATGAAGTGATAACTTCATAATTACTTCAGTAATTCGTAAATCGGAAATCACCTAATGAAATCTTGTACTTTTCTCAGAAATGGAGAAGTTTGTGTTTTACACTTTGATTATTGCCGATCGAATTGACAGTTGTTAGATCAAAGCTAGTACTCGTTCTCTACATGGTTTGTATCTGTCCGTCACTTTAAGTGGTAAAGATGATGTCTCCAATTAGGTTTTTGGCCATCTAGAAATAACTTTAGACCTAAATCGAGCCATCGTTATCTTCATCATCACCACTACTATCGTCCTATTATCATCATCATCATCACCACTTTAATCATCACCACTATTATCATCATCACCGCCGCTACTATCATCCTATCATCATCATCATCATCACCACTATTATCCTACCATCATCATCATCACCATAATTATCATCATCATCACCACCACTATCATCATCACCATAATTATCATCATCGCCTTTATCATCACCATCACCGCTATCATCATCACCATCACCGCTATCATCATCACCACCATTATCTTTGTATGGTAATGAAGTACAATTATTTCTCTCTTTTCATTGCAGACTCGGAAGAAAACAAGAAGCTGACGCGAATGGTAAGAACTTTATCTGTGTAAACTCTGTTGTTTACGATCTACAGCTTGAGGTTGATAGTGAATAGATAAAAATCAGAGTTCGGACAAAGAGTCGTCCTTTGAAATTTGAGTGTTAACTTAGAGAAAAGGCATTCTCGGATATAGCACCTAACTCTGGAATGTTTCCCACTGCAGGTGAAGTCTTCCATGCTGTTTGTGGATGTACTTTACCTCTTATTTACTCTAACGTAATAATCTGAAATAATTATGATGATTATGTTAATTATTATTGTTCATTTATATTAATTTTTTTTCTCAGAGTGCCCCGAATATAGCTAAGCAGACGGACAGTCAGACGAGATTGGACAGTGGTTGGTCGGACTGCCGGTCAGCATCTGTTGACCAGTTGCAGGATATTGATCGACAGAAAGAGCGTCAGAAAGAGGAACTCTTACGACGACACAAAGAAGAACTCCGTCGACAACAGCAGGTGAGTATTGAGACTGTTACAGGGCATCGCAGCTGTCCGACAATATTCATCTCAAATAAGAGTTTTCCTCATTTTGTTTCTACAACTAACAAGTTATTAAAGGGAATCTCAGCTGTCCAACAATATTCATCTCAAATAAGAGTTTTCCTCATTTTTAGTTATTAAAGGGAATCTCGGCTGTCCAACAATATTCATCTCAAGTAGAGTTTTCCTCAATTTGTGTCAACATGTTAAAAGTTAGTAAAGGGAATCTGGGCTGTCCACCAATATCTATCTCAAATAAGAGTTTTCCTCATTTTGTGTCTACAACTTAAAAGTTATTAAAGGGAATCTCGGCTGTTCAAGAATATTCATCTCAAGTAGAGTTTTCCTCAATTTGTGTCAACATGTTAAAAGCTATTAAAGGGAATCTGGGCTCTCCAACAATATCAATCTCAAATAACTTTTTACTTGTGCCTACATCAGTAGGTCAAATTTGATAATTCTGTGATTCACGCCATGTGATTTTTGATTTCATGCGGACCTCCATTTTGAAATGTTACGTGTTTATGCTCCATTATTCACACTTGGTAGAAGCAAAGAAAATTCCTATTTCATCTTGATTTTGTTTGATAACCGAGTTTTCTTTTAACAACAAGAAAAACACCAGCTGAATATTCATATCTTTATGCTATGTATTTAATTGATATGTTTTGTGTATTCTTGGCTATTGTTTTTTCTTAACAGTCGTATTAGTCGGGTAGACACAAATTTCGACGTCTTTCTTCTATATTCTTTCGTCTTTGTCGTTTTTGCTGAGCTGTTCTTTACTGTTCTTTATACAGTATCGGCTCGGTAAGAGCCCTCTTCAGTGAAAGGTTGATCTTTTAATCGACACATTAAATTGTTTGTTTGTTCCTATGCATATGGGATGTCAGTTAATTCAAGATGTGACGTTTTACGGACGTAGTATTGAAAAAGAGTGAAAAGCAGCTCCGCAAAAACGACAAAGACGAACGAATATAGAAGAAAGATGTTTTTTGGTATTAACGTTTAAATACTATTGGCATGCAAAGAACAGTATTAAATAAGACATCGGGGTTTTTAGGAGCTGATTGAAAAGCAGCGGGAAGAAATGAGACGTTTAGAAGATGAACAAAATCGTTACCGTAAAGAATACAACCCACCGCAACCACCCAACCCCAACAAGAAACCAGCGCCTCCCCCTGTCAAGCCTAAACCAGCAAAAGATAAAGTTAGAGAAAACCTACAGACTGAACAGTGGAATGGTGATTCTCAAGCCCCTTCTACGCGCCCATCGGAACCCGACGATCAATATAGTAAACCTTTGCAGCAAAACAGACCACCGCCCCCTCCCAGACACTCGATTCCTGTGGGGAGTCGTGACAACTTAGGCCGTGTCCGACGGTTAAGTTATGAGGGTTCGGAATCACGAACAGTAGAAAGACCTTCACGGGATCAGGTTTTGAGTAAGACAAACCAAATGCTGCTAATTGAGCTGAGGAGACAGGCAAATGGATATGGGTTTAGCATCCGGGGTGGACAAGAGATGAACATGCCAGTTGTAGTACTGCGGATTGCGGAGGGAGGAGCTGCTGATATAGATGGAAGATTGAAGGTGAGGTAACCATTGTTCTCAGGATTTGCGGTTTGTCTGGCTTACAATAAGCATTATATTTAAGAGTAGCTTTAGTTAATTAATTTTAAAAGAAATCGTTCTACATATATTTTATTGATTCTCACATTTTGAATTATATAAATCATTTTATTGTAAGTTAACCTTTATTGACGTATTTTTTGTAAAGTTTTATTTTTAATATCTATTTTATCTTTTATCTTTTTTGTGTTTTATTTGATTTGAACTAGACGCTGGTTGACAGCGTTACTGGGCTATCTGTGGCTGTTGGTTCTATTTGGTCTGGTAATGATAATTATAATAAACAGATACAAGTTATCCCCTCAGGGCTTTTCAGAACCTGTTTACAAGTATATACAGTTGAGTTGAGAAAGTTGAGGGTCTTAGAAAGTCCACTGGAGCGGTTCACGTGTTCAGGCGCAACTTGGCAGCCGATAAGAAGTACCCTCAGTGAAAGAAACAGACCACAACACTGGGATTACAACCCTACTATTTGCGAGAAGTGTGTGGGTTCTTTTAAGTCCCTCAACAGTGCAATCGAGAAACTGGACCAACAGTGAAACGTCCTTATCGAGAAGCGAAAACCTGACCATTTTCAGATGTTAGAGCAAAGACTGTACTTTCTCCTCAATTATATTAAGGCCCTGAGTGTTGGTCCGGCCGGGAATCGAACCTGAGCCTCCCGCACAGCAGACTGGCACCTTACCAACTGGGCTAACCAGACGGCGATCTGGTTGGGAGGAGTGCTAAAGTGGACTTTGGTAATGCGACTAAACTACTGGTTTTTTAGTTTACTGATCTTTTTGACCATTAACTTTGCGGATTCTTCGTTTTCGCTGCTAGGACAGCTCCTTTAGGAATGCGAGAATTCATATAGATACGTACGGTCTATTGGTCAATGCGAACATGTGACTGCAGAACAATAGCTCTATATTGTTTTTTCAAATGTGTGTGAGTGGGGAGGGGGGAATTGGATGGTCGAGGGTGTTGGGAGGGTGTTGGCAGTGGCATAACGTACATGCTAAACTATTTAGAGCGTTCTGAGTCCGGAATAAATGAAAACGACGAGAAACAAAATCTTCAATAGCAAAGACAAAATGCTATCTTTTCTGTAAATACTGAAGATTCAAGAGGGGTAAAAACTTTGACCGAAGTAGGGGGTGTACTGCTTTTATTTCTCATTTATTTATCAATATAAAGAAGTTTTGTTTCATATACTTTTTTATTAACAAATACAATGGGATAAAGTTACTAGATAAAAGCAACGAATTGGGCAATAAAGTATGCGTGCCCATTTCAACCTTTTAGATAGTTTTATTAACACTTTACGCTCCTTTATAATATCTAGTTTCTAGAATTTTTAGTTTATCTGATGGACAATGGTTCGAATTTCAGTTACTGTAAAAAATTAAAGTCTGCTCAAGTTATTAATGTTTCTTGAAAGTATATAGGGCTTGGCATATACAAATTAAACCATTCAAATAAAATAGGAGTCAAAGAATTTAGGGATATTCTTGCTGACTACTGAGACTGGTTAGCTTAGTTGGTAAGGCGCCAGTCTACTGTGCGGGAGGTTTCGGATTCGATTCCCAGCCGGACCTCCACTCAGGGTCTTAAAATAATTGAGGAGAAAGTGCTGCCTTTGCTTTAACATCTGCAAATGGTTAGACTTTCGCGTCTTCTCGGATAAGGACGTTAAACCGTAGGTCCAGTCTCTCGATCACT
>JAOTRI020157941.1:0-20196 GCA_028564885.2 Zoanthus sanctaehelenae
CGGGGGGGCATGCCCCCGGACCCCCCTAGCCAACCTGTTTTCGCCTCAGCGCTTTAGAAGCTCTGGCTACGGTACTGAATACTAACAGTTCCTCACAGTAAAAACACAGAATCACCGTTTCACAATTATAGTACATCTACTATTGTCCCAAATGATACACGTATTCATGTAATATTAATAGTTCCTCACAATAAAAACACAGAATCACCGTTTCACAATTAGTATATCTACTATTGTCCCAAATGATACACGAATTCATGTAATATTAATAGTTCCTCACAATAAAAACACTGAATCACTGTTTCACAATTAGTATATTTATATACTATTGTCCCAAATGATACACGTATTCATGTAATACTAAAAGTTCCTCAGACTATCAGCACTGTTTTTCAATGCCTTGTCTTTTTGCTTCAATATATTTTTCCATATTTCAAACCGCTCACAGAAATAAGAAGTTAAGAACAAATTAAGGATGGAAACATTCAAATAATCAGTAAAAACCATGAGGCTCGGCAAAATTTACTGGTTTTGATAATAATAATAACAATAACAATAACAATAATAATAATAATAATAATAACAATAGTGATAACGATAATGAGCCTCGGCAAAACATATTCAGTTCTTACAAAAATGCGTGGGCACCCTTTTTTCATAAGAACGTTTTTTATAAGAACACGAGGATGAAAATCGCTAAAAATTTAAAAACATGTTAAGAACATGCTGAGGCTGAGAAAGAGGTAAAGAACTAAGTTGTTTTAAACAAATTTACAGTACTAAAGGTCTCATTGGAGCCAACTTTTACAGTTTTATAGTTATGTGAAAGCTAGAAAACGAGAAAACAAAGCAAAGTTTACACTTAATTTCTCTAAGAATTCGATTCATTGCATTTAATTGCTGGTTTACACATCGTGGTTGTATAAGTCGTATTTAAACTGATCCAGTTGTGCGAACGTAAGTCTGTGTTAAAGTCTTTTTGGCTGTGGTTGAATGTTCTCGTCCTCTCTCGAGCCACCCTTTATAGTTTTCTTGAAAATGTTCTTAATGTAATCATATAAAATTAGTGGACACATTTAGGTTTATGAAACAAAATGAACTCACTGCATCGGGTTTCTGTCCATACACTATACAGCCCGGTTTCCATATAATCGCTCACGTCGCTACTCATCGCTACTGTCGTCGAAAAACGTGTTTCGGCGACGGTAGCTATATATGGAAACACACTCTTGAACGATGGTAGCGACAGGAGAGATGGCAGCAACGAGTATCGCTGAGATAGAAAAATTTCTCGGCGATAGTCATGATAGTAGCGAAAATGTATTTTGTTAATGGAAACCAATTAAAAATTTAGTAGCGACAAAAATGCTTCCCAGATTACATTGCACACCCCAAACATCCAATAGGAAAACCTGTCTCTTCTCGCACATGGTTAAAAATGGCATCCCTTGGAGAATTAAATGTTGTTTTCTTCGTGGAAGAGGTTCAAAAATACGACTGTCTTTATAACAAACACAGCAACAGTTTTAAAGACAAATATGTTAAGATAAACTACTGGACCAAGGTATGTGAAAATTGTTGTTATAATTTCGACCCAAGGTCTCCAACCGCCTTAAAGAAGTTTAGCGACAGCAGCGATATATGGAAACACCGTATCGCAAGCATTGCTCAAAAAAATATATTTGTGTCAAAACACGTTTTTAACAACAGTAGCGATGGTAGCGATGTGAGCGATTATATAGAAACCGGGCTTACGGTATGTGTGTCTGAGAAGATACAAGCGAATAATGTTGCATTATCTACACTATATTTGCTGATGTATGATTTCGTATCAGTGTAAGAAAATTCTTCAGCTTTTGCGTGCATGGTGTGTTCTTAGCATGTTCAGAAATTTTGACCCATTTTAAGCCTGACGTCAGTTATAAAAAAGTTTCTTATAGAGAGAAAAGAGTTTACAACCTTTCATGTAGAAAACGAAACGAGTTCCATTCCTGTTTTGACTTTTTCTTTTCGTATTTTCTTAAACCGACATCTTTTAATAATTTTGATGTTGGTCGACCACAAACATAAGTGTGTGCCTTTATAGTATGTTTATAGTTTGGTAAGAAGACAAATGTATAAACCTTCAATCACATGTCGTGGTGTATGCAGCAACCATGATAAAAATGTGCCTTTGAAGCTTATATACCGTGCCGGGTGCGCAAGCGCTATACTATTTAGATTATATTTTGCGTTTTAGGACGGAAAATAATAACGAAGCTCAATATATAACTCAAGCATTCGATGAAACCAGAGTGGTTAATTCTAAAGTTTCCGTTAATAATAAAATATTGCCGGTATGGTTAAGTAAAGTTAACAATTGTTCCAAGAGCGCGCGTTGGATGGTAAATACTGAATTAACGAGGAGCTCAGCGCCAACAAGCGCAAATGGAATAATTGTTTTATTAAATTCTATGAGCTTTCTAAAATCTTCGATACTTAAAAATAACAAACGTTTTTAGAATAAATTGATAACCGAGAATTTTTTTGTTAGTTTCCACTGATATATGGTCATTCGGTATATGAGCTGATAACCGAGATTGAGTGAACCAATCAGAACGCTAGAAACGCAAGAATTGAGGTTTAAAATTACGATTTCCGCATATATTACTAGAAGATTAAACGCGGATTATGCCTGCATGATACCCAGATCTATCCACCAGAATATACAATTAGTATATCGTTCTGAAGCAACTGTTTACATGTCGTAACACGAATCTAGCAATCCCGGTTGATAAAGTATAAATTCAAACGATATATGCCAAGTATACACAAATCTATCTCTACTTATATTAATTTCTCCTTAATTATTTACGGTAATCTTCCTAATAATTTACGGTATTCTTCTGATATAACCAATAACCAATCAGTATATATACATATATCTATGTAATATTTCGCATTCATACAACAATAGAGGAGAGGGTGTTTCCTTTCGTCAAGCAAGATTGCAGGGAAATAGCTTGACACAAAATTTTTATCCTGCGTTTTCCAGCACATTCTATTGTTGAATAAAAATAACTTTTCAAAATAAAATGGTTTTATTAGATTGCGTAAAAAAGGTACTGTCTAAAACTTGAAGTTCAAAAATATCTAACACTAGCTTTGTTTAAAGTGAAAGCAACACATTTCATCATAGTAGTTTGTCAACTTTTTTACTGAATTGTTCACAGTCTATGAAAATAATTAATTAAAAACAAGTTATTTCTTTAAAAAAATTATCGAACTTTATATAAAGACTATTTACTTGACTACGGAAATGTTTATCTAAAAGATCAGTGCTTTTTGAAAAACGTTTTTGATTTCAAAAAAGGAGAATTTCTAGTTTCTTGTCGAGTCTTACGTATACGGACATCTTTAATTCAAAAAGAGCTAAATACTATTGTTTACTAGACGTTTCTTGTAAATGCGAAAGAAACCCGAGCTGCAATCTAAACTTTGTTGTGCGAAAAGAATTTACCAACTGATATTTTACTTTAGCATTAGTACTGAACATCGACAACACGTGAATTAGGTAGAGGTAAATATTCTTTTCGTTTACATGTGTGACTCTCTTGTGACCATCGTGACTAAAAATGTTAGGGAATTACGCCAAGTTAAAAGGTCGTAAAATCGAAAGATTGAAGTTTTTTAAAGTATAAAACTACTTTGGATTGCCACTTGATGACTGAAGAATTTTATACTTGAATTAATATAATGGCCTCCTGTTTTTAACTTTTAATTTTTTTCGAAAAAAAATTACAGTTTGATAAGGCGTTGTAACTGCATGAGCATACCGCTTTGTCGAAAAAAATAATTAGTATTTTATACATATAATTCTTAGTAGTATAGTTTATAACTTGTAAATTGGAGCAAATTTTGTGTAAGTGTAATACTTCCTTCCCTATCCTACAGCAAAGGAATTTTTTATTTCTAAGGACACTGTCTTACACAAAAGAATTTCTTACCATTGGTGAATGTTTAACTGAGCCAATTTTCATTCTCTCATTTGAAATTGTCCTGCGCAACCCAAGTTGAGGTCCCCGTCCTTGTCACAAACCTTTTTATTTTTCCTCTCGTAAAAACTTATGATTATCAGATCCAGCCACATTTTATGGGTGGACTTTTACTGGAGAGGCTCATCTGATGTATTACAACTTAACTAAAGAATTTGATGTAACATTATACCTATATGTGCGTACTACGACTAATTGAATCAGCCTGAGGCACGTTAATTTAAAGCTAGACATTTTTACAAACAAAGTAATGTAATGCAAGCTATGTTACAAGAACCATTAAATAATTCCAAGGCTCATTGTTCTTAAACTTTTGGGTACTTCAACCTCAATTTTGTACTTAATTTCTTTTCTATTTCTGTATTTGCTTTGTAATTTTTTGCTCATTCTTGTACATATGAATACGTGTATCATTTGAAACAATAGTAGATAGAATCACGGCGCTTCTTCTGAATTACAAGATTGAGTAAAGTTTCAACTAGAAACATTTTATTTCATTTCAGCCTGTGATTGTCCTTAAATTGTTGTTAATTTTCGGATAATTTGAGCCTTAAGTTGTTTTTATAACAAATAGCGTGTAAAATAATGAATTCACGCAAACATCGGTTCTTACAAAACACTTCTTGTTTTTTCACACTTGAAATTGCTGGGTGAATTGAAGAGGGCCTTAAGAGAAGGGAGTCTTACGAAAACGTGCCCTCAAGGGAAGAAGATCTTACGAGAAAGGGCTATGAGAGAAGGGAGTCTTTAAAAAATTGCCCCTAAGAGAAGGGAATCTTTAGAGAAAGAGCTATACAAAAAGGGATTCTTAAGAGAAGGACGTCTTTAGAGAAGGCGGATTATAGAGTAGGGGGCCTTAAGAAAAGGGGGTTTTAAGAGAAGGGAGCCTTAAGAGAAGAGGGTCTAAAGAGAAGGAAGCCTCTAGAGAAGGGAGCTTTCATAGAAAGGAGCCTAAAAAGAAAAGAGCATCAAGAGAAGGAAGCCATAAGAAAAGGTGCCGTTAAGAGAATGGAGCCTTAAGAAAAGGGGGCCTTGAGAGAAGGAAGTTCTATGAGAAGGAAGCCCTATGAGAATGGAGATTTTGGAGAATGGAGTTCTATCACAAAAAGGGTTCTAATTTAAAAGTGCTAATGTAGAACAAAAACTATTTTTGTGTTTGAAGCTTTATAAATATTTTTATGTTTATATGCGTTAGTAGAAACGAAATTGAAATAAAAAAAAGAAAAGTTTCTGTCTACTGAAAGTTTACTCGATGATAAAATGTATGGAATGTAAACTAGGCTGCCATATTTCTTTTCTACTTCCACTTAAAATTTTATACGTCGCGACGTCACATGTCGCCCTGGCAAACCATGAGTGCATGATGGCTGTTTTCTAAAAATTGAAAACTTCATTTGAAAAACTTGTGACTGAAGATCTAAATATACAAATAAATAGCACGATGTTTTACGTACGCTTTTAGTTATTGCTGCGAGCAAGGTAGTGCTGGCAGCTTAGTTTTGCGGTTTAATTAGTGTTTATGTCTCTTAAAAATGTTTGCTCATCACAATTTGCGATGGGATTTAGAATATTTGGCATAAACTGTCAAAATTTGGGGTTTATAAATTGCAGATCGATACATCGCATCTGATTTACAACAAGACTTTGTCAAGTATTTCGGTATTCCACAATTTTGCTCACTGTTTTCTTTTGGACACATTTGCAAAATTTAGATTGTCTTAGTAAAAACTTGCTTTAGCGAAACCGATGAAATTTAATATAAACACACTTCCTAGTGATAAAATTTTTTCCCATTGTAAAATGCATGTGATTTTATGATTGGGGAGCCAAGCCCCTGCAGAAATGAAAATGTCGACCTATGATTGGCTCCGAACAGTATACGAAGAACATGCCGAAGTTAACCCGAAAAAAAATGTCGATCTATGATTGGTTCCGAACAGTATACGAAGAACATGCCGAAGTTAACCCGAAAAGAAAATGTCGACCTATGATTGGCTCCGAACAGTGTACGAAGAACATGCCGAAGTTAACTTGAAAAACAAATATCCTCATAACAGGACAAAGTCTGGAACGTTTGTTGCGATTAGGATGCATGCCCACAACTTGCTGAATATTGAATAGAATCGCATAGCTAACGGTGAAGTTGCGCTCTGATTGGCTGTTGAAGAGAGGAGATTCGTGCGATAGCGGTTTTTCGCGTGAAATTTAACGTGGAATTCACTCGTCAGGCAGTGAATTTTTCTATTTAATATCCATGTTTCGACTTTTTCAAGCAAAGCAGTAAAAGAACTTCCCAGAAAATTCATTTCTGATCGAGATGTTTTGAATGTTTTGAAATTATAGACTTTCCGAAAAATAGAGTTTTAACCGAAAAAACATTTACGGACAATAAAGCTTCGGATATAATGCAATTCATGAAATCACGTGCAATTGTTTTGTTACATCAGGCATAATAAATACAAAGTGATTCAGTAAACAATCGTTTATATACGGCTGAACTTTCGTTTAGAATACACATGGTTGTCGATGGTTGTTTCTGCATCAGGAGCGCGGATCTAAGAAAACTTTTGATTGTAAATATGAAATGAGCGCCGAATGCAGAAACTCCTAGGGAGTGGGAGGGTTCGGGGGCTTGTTTTTTTTAAACATTTTTTTAATTTTCATCACCTAAAGTACCCTTTTTTGCTTTTTGACTCAGTCAGACACTTCACTTCAATATTTAACTTCACATTGAAGTTAACACTGTAAAAACTAAGTCCGTTGTCATTGAAGTTAAAGGAATCTGCAATACGAAAGCGGTATAGTATATAGTTCTTGTAACACAACACGAATAGCTCTTACTCATATTGGTTCACAGACAAATTAATTTCAACGTAGTTTTCCAGCGAGTCATTTTATTTTACTCGTGTTTTTTATGATGATGATGATTGTGATAATGAAGATGGTCATGATAGTGATAATGATAATAATGAAGAAGAAGAAGATGAAGATGATGGTGATAATAATGAAGATGACGATGATAATGATGATGATGATGATGATGATGATAATGATAGTACTAATGATAATAATAATAATGATAATAATGATGATGATGATGATGATAATGATAGTACTAATAATGATAATGATAGTACTAATGATGATAATGATAATAATGATAATAATGATGATGATGATGGTGATGGTCATGATGATGATGGTAATGATGATGATGGTGGTGATGATGATGATAATAATAAACATAAACAAGTTCTCCCCTCAGATATTTTCAGAACCTGTTTACCAGTACATACAATGAGTTCTGAAAAATGAGGGTCTTAGATAGAATATCCACATGTTAAGGCGCAGTACGATTTTTATTAACTCACAGTGAGTTAGTGGATAAATTTTAGTACCTCTGTAATAAAAGATGCTTCTCTAACTTTCGACAATATATAATAGCCTTAATTTTATGCACGTAAATCAAATTTATGAAAAACTCGTGTTGATTTAGTAAAACATTGATTTAATTTCATCGTGTTATTAACGAGCCTGATTGTTAAAATCCTCTAAAAAGGTGCAGAGTTTTTTTATAACAAATCTGTATGTTGTACAAACATCCGAATATAAGTGAGTTTTAGAAAAAAATCTTTAAATAATCCACAAATACATCTTTAGCTTTCCAAATTTGTTTTATTAGAGAAGAGAATTTTAGGAATTTTGATTTGAAGCAGGAGAAGATTCAAAGCTCTCCGTGCAATGTATATTATAATCACTATGAATACCACAAAATCGTACGCACTATTTTTAGTTTATTTGTGGAAGTTGCGACAAAAATACAAAATCGTACGCACTATTTTTAGTTTATTTGTGGAAGTTGCGATAAAAATACAAAATTGTACTTACAATTTTGCTCTTTTCATCGCCTCGTTTGCAGTTGTTCGCTTGTAAAGCTCAAATGTTCAAGTCTGTGACGATAAAGGACACACGGTGCAACATTTCATGCAACATTGCGCCTAACAAATTTTTTTGGAGGTCGACTCATGGTGCAACAAAATCACGCAACATTTTATATAATAGCATGGCGTGCTTACCATGCATTTTACGACAATCAAAACGACTTCCAACAAGAGGTCCTTTGAAAAGAAAACTTTTTGCGCACAATGTTACATGAATATATAAAGCGCGATTTAACTTCAGTTTTGTAGCGTACAATGCTGCATGCAACAAAACTCATCGATGAACACCCGCTGAAACAAATTTATTGCACGCAATGTTGCATGAAATGTTGCATCGCGTATCAGCGCCTTAACGCTGTCTGCCACCTTTTGCAAAACTAATAAAGAAGGAACGTAAAAGGTAAACGTTGAAGTTGCCGGGCAACACCGAGTGATCTTGATTTGTATTTAAAATAAAGACCCTTAAAACGGGAATGGGGGGTGGATACTCTATCAGTTTCGATGGGGGTATACTGCCCTATGCTCAAAACCCTGACCTTATCCCAAACTTACGAATGTTTAAAATTGATACCCTACCCCCTCCCCCTTCCCTGGACCTTTAAGTCATTAATTCATACCCAATCCCCAAGTAAACATGCGTTAAAGGCTGCCTAACTGTACCATTTTCATTAGCGTGTTTATACGTGAGTAGATGAAACTGTACTCTGTCCCAAAAGGTATATTAGATCCTTTACCTAAGCCAAGTAAGCCACCCTATTGCAGGCCTAAGGCACATATGATATCCTATTCCAGACTCTTTTTATAGCTCGAAATCATACCCGGTGGTACGGACCTAGTATATAACTCATGTGGGCGAATACCTCTCCCCTCCCCACAGGATTTTACTTACTGAAGATATCCAACATACTGGAAAGAACACGCAAAATAGTAAGTTTACTGGGAATTGAAGTACATGACACTCATTTTCTCGCGATTTAATCCCGGTTCCTTATAGGTGTGTATGATAACAAAACTTCGAGAATTTGCTGTGTTTAACACTGAAGTATCAAATTAAATTAACTAGAAAATTTATTTGAGTTTCTTCTATAAGAACTTTGTGGAAAATATCCGTATCAATCACTGTTTATCCATCTTCAAAGCTTTCTTAGTTTTCGGCCTAGTGTCGCGGTTGTTAATTTGTATAAAAACAACGCATTGGGTCCGTTTAAAAAATTCAATTTTAATTTTGTTTAGACACAAAACGTATTAAATGATTAATAAGATATCTGTATATACACATTAATAAAATTTTAATACAACAGGTTTTTTTTCACTGAACAAAAAACTGCGTCCTTCCGTAAAACAAATATTCATAGGTTTTGTCGAAGTTAGTAAGAAAATCATTATATAGGGTTACAAATCTTTAAGGAGTTTTAATCAGATTAGTAGATAATTTAAGTATCAGAGATGAATGTTTTCCAATCTTTTATCTTTCTTTTTGCTGCTAAGTGCTGTATTTTTTCCAATTTAAAAAATCTTGAAGTGTTTGAAATAACCAACTAGCTCTTAGGATAACAGCTAAATGAAATAGATAGAGTTATCTCGTTTTTAATTAATTGTTTGGATAATATTTTGTGCACTTCATTACACAGCAGAACCTAACTATATTGCAAGTGCTTGCATGAAAAACATAACATGTACCGTTATATTCAGCAGAGTTAATGAAGTTTGTTAATTAATATTTAACGGAAACTGCAGACTGGTTCTGTAAAATATATTCAAAAAAGGCAAAACTAATCCTGGTATTTCAAAAAATTTCATTTTGCTCATATATTTTTAAATATATGAGCAAAATGAAATTTTTTGAAATACCAGGATGCTTTTAGTTCATAATTCCTAAATTAGATGACACTGAAAAACAGTATCTATCAATATCAAACGTTTGTTGAATTGTTTACCAATTGTATAATGTTTTAGTTCAAAAAATTTGGAGACTGACAAGAGTTCTCCGCTAGATACTATCAGCAAAGAGTTCCTCTGGGGCTGAGCCAATTTCTTTTTTATTCTTCTGCTTTCCTTGATGAATGTCTTTTACGCCATTTTGTTCTTCGGTTTTGGAACCAAACTTTCACCTGATTCTCGGCCATTCCGAGCGAGTATGCAAGGCGAGCTCTCTCCGGACCAGCCAGATATTTTGTTTGCTCAAATGTCTTCTCCAGAGCAAAAATTTGATGTCCGCTGAAAGTCGGTCTAGTGTGTTTGCGACCCTTGTTGCTGCCGTGTTTTTCTTCTTCGCAGCCGTCACTCGGCACAGGACCTTCTCGCAAAAAAAAAAAAACAACAAAATAATTATGTTCGTGTTTGGTGGATTTACATTCTCGCTTTTCTTTAATAAGAACAAGTAAATTTTACCAAGGCTCATCGCTTTTAGTTTTTTGGCTCCTTTAGCCTCAATTTGTTCTTATTTTTGTGAGCGATTTGAAACGATGAAAAATATGGAAATATAAAGAAAAAGTATTGAAAAACAGTGCTGATTTGTCTGAGGAACCTTTAGTATTGTATTAATTAATACATGCATCATTTGAGACAGTAGCAGATATACTAAATGTGAAACGGTGCTACTGTATTTTTACTGTACACATTGCGAACGTAAATTACAAGATTCAGTGAGTTTCAAGTAGTGACATTATCACTTTTTTCAGCCTCAGCTTGATTTGTTTTTAAATTGTTCTTAATTTTCAGCTAACATGAGCCTCATTCAATCATTGTTTTCATAAACTAAGATAGTTCTTGTAATTTAAAGAAAAAGCCTGTTGTTTGCCAAGCAAATTCTCCCGTCTCCCCGACTGATCGGACAAAACATTACTTCATTTACTTATTCATGCTATAAATTCCATTCATAGGTGTTTGTACGTTCTTGACTATACTCAAATTGTTGTATTAAATATTCTTTTTGGATAGTTAATCCATGCTTTGAGAATTAGGACTGTTAGTTTACAGTTGCATGAGTTTTTGAGTTTGTTTTTCACTCATTCAACTTTGCCAGTTTGTATGATGCATAGAACTGATGTGTTAAAAAAATTCTAAACAGGCAAAATGACAATAGAAAGTTTAACTGGACTTTTCAGTCTTTCAAACGGTTTTCAAGTGCTTCTTAACAGTACAAGCAAAGATTCTAGTGTAATTTGCATGACTAAGTAATTCATAAACGGTCTATAAATTGTGGCTAAAGATGGTTTTTTGTTGCCAATTAAGATAATCATTCCTTTTAAATATGTATATATTGGACTTTACAAGTCTTCATGTTTAGCTATATTCCCTTCTACAAAAAAAACTAACAAAATATTAAAATATATATATGTGTGAAAGTAATACGTCGAGAATTTACGAAAAAAAAATTGACAGATGACTCATTAAAAAAAAGTTGATAAAGTTGCGGTCACAAACTTTTTTACAGTTCAGTTTATAACTTTGACTTGTCTCAATATTGTAAAGCTGTTTATCAAAGATTTTTCTCGTTCATGTAATCTTAAATCTATTAAAACTGAGTGTTTAATATGACGCTTCGCTGTATTTTTACCAATTACCAGTTTTTATACAAATTGTTAATGTTTTATTTAAACCTTTGTTCGGTCTGTCCCTTGGTACATTAATTTTGTCAGCACGATAGAAATCATGAAATGAACCGTACCTGGAAGACGCTCCTTCCACACTGTATGCACAATTCCATGCCACCAGAGTGGAGTGGCAACAGAACCGTCGTAAGAACCCGGCGAGAGGCTGTGGTGGGGCGAGGTTGAACGATATACAGGGCTTTGGGGAGAACTACGTGGTGTAGACCTCGCCTCGGATCTACTTAGAATGTCATCGATGCTGTACGGTGTGAGCGGTTTATAAGGCGCAGGTTGCGGTCGGGCAATCGGAATAAGCGCGGGAGGTCGAGGAGATGATACATTCGGGAAAACTGAATGAGGGAATGCACGAGTCTCTCTCTGTTTCTTTTCAGCCATCGTCTGAAGGGAAAGAGCGGGACTTGCAAGGAAGTAGCACGGTCTCTCCATGTAACCAAGCACGTTGTAATCACTCTATTTAACTAGATTAGCAGTATCGCCTTATCGCTCCTCCGGCAAGCATGAAGTTCAATTTACACTCGTCTTACAAGGCTGACATGAGCACCCAAGCGTAATGTGTGATTGATAAGTTGTCAGCACAAAAATTAATTTATATAGTAGCTTCCTAATCGATTATAGTGAATAATAGACTGGCTATATAAAGTAGACCTTCGTTGATTGGTTCTTTTTGACAGGTGTTTTGGATTGGAAGCCAGTTAATGCTGTATAGTTTATTAGAGTGGAATTGCGAAATTGGATACACTGAACTCGAAGCTGTTTTTCCTTGCGAGTTACGAAGCATTAAAGTGAAAGCGTCTCATGGAAGACTTAAGTGGATCTCTTTAACGATACAACTGTGCAAATGTACAAATTTTGTGTTCTCTTAAGATAGATTAGCTAACAAACTTGTCTGACTATTTATAGCACAATTGAAAACACACATTACCATACAACGCCGCATTGAAGGTAATTTTCTTTTTTTTATGACATAATTAATAGTAATGAACGAACAAGTTGTGTATTTTTCTTTATTACCTCCAGCTTTTGAAACAATAGTCACGCCAAATAGCTTTGCAATAGAACAAAAGAAATCATACCAAATGTGATCGCGGCGCTAATCTCGATATTAAAAACTCAATCCCTGATAATCATAAACAGTCAGTCTTAAACAAACTTGAATTGGCAAAGTAAACCTTTTTTGAGAAACAACCTACAATGGAAATCATCTGTCCGTGCTACTGAGAATCATTAAAATTATATAGAGCATCGACAATCCTGATAGGACGAAGGAAGGTGACAAGTTTATTTAAGTCTTCAAAAGTTAGCAGATAATTAAAGAGTTTATTACTCAAACAGTTCAATATGAACAAAGTTAAACACTCATGTTATTTTACTGCTTCTCTGCCGTAAACAAAGAAGGGAAATTACTTCATTTCACGTTATACTGGCGCAAGCTGTGTTTTTTATTAAGACAACATTAACGGGAGATTTCGTTTCGTCTCAATCGTTTTGTAAAAGTTTTGTTAACTTACGTTAGTTGTTAGTGTAATTCAAAGCAAGGTATGCAAAGTATTTATAATTAAGTATAGTTCTATTTATCCGCAAACGTTACAAAGCTACTCTAAACACACTTACAGTGCAAGACGCGTGTGAGTTTTATGTCTTTACAGTGTGTCGCACTAAACGCTTTTTTATGAGAACAACAAGACTCAAATTTGCCAAAATTTAAGAACAAATTAAGAATAGTTTCAGGCTGAGGTTACGAATATCTAGCAAAATGTTTTACTAAAACTCGCCACTAACTTAGCAACACACTATATAACAGAAGAAGTCTCGCGGTGTTTTACATTTATTCTAAAATTCGCGTGGCGCTTGGTTTTGCAATGCCTTGATTAACTTTGTGATATATTTCTTCAGTTTGAGTCAGTGCTAGAAACAAGAACAGAATTAAGAGCAATTTGAGGCTGAAATGATCAAAAAATTAAAACAAATGAGCCTATGACAAATTTACTGGTTCTTCTTAAAAAACGTGTACTCAGTTTGTAAAAATATACTTACTTTGATTGCGTCTTCCTTCTGTACACGCTTTGTTTTCTTACAACTGAATGAGGCTCAGATTGGCCAAACACTAAGAACAAGTTAACAACAATTATACTCAGGCTGAGGATGAAAAAAAAATGTCACTGGTTGAAACTTTACAAAATCTTCAAACCACTTACAGAATTAAGAAGAAATAAAGTACAAGTTGAGGCTAAAGGAGCCTAAAACCTTTGAACAACGGTGTACTCCCGATTCTTTTTGTACACATAGCTTAAACTTTCAGTTTCCAAAAAATTAAAAAAAACACATCGAGTTTTCAATTGTTTGATTAAGATGATTGCTTCTTGTCCTTTCTTTGTAAAAAATTTAGAGGAAAAGGTTGACTCTCCTAATAAGTTTTTACTTTTAAGCAAAGTGTTTTTAAAAGTAATTTCTGAAGCAAATGAATGTTTTTCCCGGGTTCTGAACTTTGAAACTTATATACTCCACCACTGTAATTTCTAGAATAATCAGTAACAATTTTTTTTTTGCAACTAAAACAATTAAAATAAACACTAAACTCAATTCACACCTTTAACAAATAAATAGGTATCGGCTTATCAACTTAATTGTACAACTTTACTTGTCGTTGGGCCGGATTATAAGTAATTTTTAAAGTTTGATTAAGATCTTCAGAATTTTCGTTTTGTTGTTTTCTATATCATAAATTATACAAAAAAAACATTTGTCGTTAAAAGAAATTGGAACGAGAAATTCTTACTGATAGCAGATCGGCTTTGTTAATAATTCAAGTTTTTTATTAAAATATTTCTAACATATTGCATGCAGTGTAAATTCCAAACAATAACAGCATTAATAAAACACAACCTATCATTATCATTTGTGAAACAATATTTGCTAAATGCCAAAGTTTCCTCTAATTGCCGTGTTTAATAATTGATTCTTGTAGTTTTCTTTAATGCTGATAAATTGCTTTCAAACGTTATACGAATTGATAAGCTAAGTCGCGAAGACCGGTTAAAAAAAATCTTTAAATTATTATGAGAACTCAGTATATCCGAGTTAATTTCTTTGAGAAATTAACGCTTATCGGTAAAATATTTCGATAAACTTTAACTGAAAACAATTTTTAATTTTAAACTATTACAACAAAGGAATATAAATTTAAAAGTATTTCGCTTTGGGACTCACGCCAGAAACCTGTTGACATTTGATTGTCAGTAGACCTGTTCAGCGGTACTCCGATCGCTTAGCTTATTCACAATACAGTAAAGCCTCGATTTAACAAAGTGCCAGGAAAGTGCAAAATCATAACATTAAGAAAACCATTAAATCGAAAACCTCTATTTAAAGATTATTTCGCATGCATTAAAATAGCCAGACAGTTTGTTATATTGAGGTTCGGTACGGTAAAGGAGAGAATACCATGGCCTGACATTGTGTGAACTACCGGTTTAACCTTTTCAGTCCAAGTTGTACTGCTAAATTCTTCCAACTAGTTCCCGTACTTTTCAATTTGCAGGTTTGAGAGAACTTTGTTGTAATCTTATGTGGTTTGTTTTGTTTGATCAATTCTTAATTTCTCATTACCAAATGCCTTATTTTGTATGTGTTATGTAAGGAGAAGTTAGGCGTTGATAACTGATTGGGTGCTGAAACGGTCATGGAGCTAAAGATTTCTCCTTTTACCAACGTAGTGGCCCATGGGGCCGGCGCTTATCTCCGGATTCCGTAGTGTTAAGCGAATGAGAGTCTTTGACTCCCCCTGTACGGGCCACTAATCCATCGCAGGTTAGCTCCCAGCAGACGCTGGTGCTCATTAACCTACCCCGGGAGGATGGAAAGCTGATTTTGCTTTGGCGGAAAAGGTCACACAAATATTCGATCTAGGCAAAGTGCTGGGATCGAGTTGGAGACCTTGTGGTTGGAAAGCAGTCACAGTCCACGGTCATGGAGCCAAAGCTTTTTTTTTGTTTTTTTTTTTGGTTTTAGTATTGAGCAGAGAGTCCGGCTGACTCTCCCAGGACGGCGCGGGACACTAATCCATCGCAGGTTAGCTCCCAGCAGATGCTGGTACTCATTTACCTACCCTGGAAGGATAAAAAGTAAGAAAAAAAAAAGATCGCACAAAAATTCAAATCTCTCCAAACTGATGGGATCGAACAGGCCGGACCTTGTGGTTGGAAACAAGAAATCTCTTACCAACCGCGCCAACCACGTCTAACTGTTAAAAAAAAAAGTTCATCCTATTTTTGCTAGCAAATTCATAAGAATTATCAAATATTGATCAATTCTATTCATAGAGGAAATTTCTATTTTCGGGCCAGTTCCGCATTTTGTTTGTTATGTCAAGAACTTCGTAATCGAAGGTAAGTAATTGTATCGAGTTTCTCGTCCGTATACTTTTATTGCAACTTCGTTGTATTGAGAACTTCGTAAAATAGAACTTGTTTGCAATTGTGAGCTGGTATATTACCTAATTGGGTATTAGAATTAGAATTAGAATTTATTTATTAATATTTCCTTTGTTACAAGCTTTTGTTTTTTATACTTTTGCCTTTTTTTACATATTTAAAATAAACATTGATATTCGTATAAGAGTGGAACATGAGAAAAATTATGTAAACAATCAAGGAAATCCTAGAATCTAAGGGAACCGTGAGGTTTTCTAGTCAGATACTAGGCATATTAGGTTACAAAGCAAAAAGTAGCTTCACACAACAAACACACACACACAGCAGCAGCAGCAAGCAGAAAGTGGCAAGTGCCCCGCTAAGAGCAAAAATATAAAAACTAGGAAGCTAAGCTATGCATAAATTACAGTTTCCTCTTTAATTCAATGAATTCTGTTTTGTAAGCAAATAATGTTTGACCTCTTTTTTAAACCTGAAAATTGAAAGTTGTTTGAATTTTGTTGCGAGATCTTGCCAAAAAATTGCTGCTGTTGCTGGTAATGTCTGTCGACCATTATTAGTGCGAAATGGGGTCTTATAGAAATTGTCTTTTGCAGCATATCGAGTATTGTACGAATGGACATTTTTCGCGTATTTAAATGAATCATTAAAACTTCCTGGAAGTTCGTTTTTGCGCCAATAAAGAGTAGATTTGAGAACTTGTAGTTCGTGAATATTTTCGATTATCAAGAAGATTGAGATATTGGAGGCCGCTGTCTGTGTTTTTACCGTACAAGGAAGCAAAGAAGATGACCCTAACTACATGGTTTTGCTTGGTTTGAAGAGTTTTAATGTTAGTTTTTGTTGAGGTGCCCCAGACAGTGCTGGCGTAAGAGAGGTAAAGATATGTAAGGGTGTAGTAGAGTTGACGAAGTTGTGTCGGGTAGAGATAATGACGTAGTTTGAAAAAAACACCAGTATTTCGTGAGATTCTTGAAAAAATAAAAGAGATGTGTTTTTTCCAGTTGACTGGTTTATTGTCAATCAGTACACCCAAATATTTGATTGAGTCTTTCTGTTCTAAGAAGAAGTCAGTATCATTGCATGCTAGTTTTAAGTGAAATTGACTAGTTAGTTTTTTACGAGTAGATTTTATAATCATGAAATTGTTTTTTTTAAGGTTTATTGAGAGTTTGTTGGTGTCACACCAATTTTTTACAAGTATTAGTTCATGGGTCATGATTGACTGAAGTTCATGTTGAGATTTAGAGGATGTATAAAGACATTGGTGTCGTCGGCAAACCACCGAAACGAAAGTTATTTAGAGGAATTAACAATGTCATTTATATTGAGAAGGAAGAGTAATGGACCAAGGGTACTGCCTTGGGGTATACCACATAAAACAGTTTTGGTAGATGATTGGGTATGATCAAAGGAAACATATTGCTGTCGATTGGATAGATTACTCGTGAACCATTGGAGAGGTCAGCCGCGGATGCCATATTTTTCAAGTTTTTTTTTAGAAGGATCGAGTGATTGACGGTATCAAAAGCTTTGGCGAAGTCTAAAAAAACGCCAAAGACAATTTGGTTGGAATCTACTGATGACTGAAAGCTGTCAACAATTTCTGTGATTGCTTGCTCAGTGGAATGACTCTTTCTAAAGGCGAATTGGAACTCTGATAGGATGTTATGGTTTTCAATATAGCTAATTAACTGTTTATATACCAAGACTTGAGTGAATTGTGAGAGGGTAGATATGGGGCGATAATTGAAAGGGTCTGCAGCTTCACCCCCCTTGTCTATTGGTGTGACTTTAGAAATTTTTAGGATGTCTGGAACAATTCCCTGAATCAGAGAAAGGTTGAAGACTGCTGCCAATGCAGCACTGACATTTGGACAAGCCAACTTGAGGCATCTGGTAGGGATTCCAATTGAGGCTTTGTTAATGTTGAGGTTATTAATAAGGTCACTTACTTCATAGGTACATATGCCACGGAACATGAAGCTGTCGGGCAAGCTGGGACTGATATATTTGGTTGGGTCTTCATGAGTTGTGGGTAGTTGATTAGCTAAAGATGGACCAATATTTATAAAATGTTCATTTAGCTTTTTGCAGATATCAGTTTTATCAGTAAAGCATTTTCCTTTTTAGATGAGCTTGAAGATAGCTGAGGTCTTCTTGTTGTCCCTATTTCTTATCATGCCAATTAATTTCCAAGTTACTTTCATGTTATTTTGATTAAATTGAAATTGGGAGGTAAAGTAGTTCTTTTTAGCTGCAGATTTGATTTTGTTAAGTTTGTTACTGTATATTTTATATTGTCTTATTTTTTAAGGATCGCCTGCGAATTTGGAAGAGTGATTTGTAGAGTTTATGTTTATTTTTAATGGAAGTGAGGATGGCATTAGAGATCCATGGTTTCCTTAGCTGTTTCTTTTTGGCATTAGACAGATTTATTCCACTTTGGTGTTTGTTGACAACTTAACTTTTATGTTATATTTTTAAAACCGGTGTATATTAGTTAAGACGTTCTGAATGTTTGAAATGCTCTTACTCTTCTTATGGATAGTACCAGAAAGTATTTTGTATTATTATATGATGTTTTCACGGCGTGGTTTGTATAGGACTCGCGGTACGTTATTAGCTGACTTTACATCAAATACAAGCGGTATTTTTCATTAATTCTTCGAGAACAAAGGTGGAATTTTATTTTAATATATCATATCTACATAAAATACTTGATTCTCTACAATGAAAATCACTTCGTGCTGGAAAATGTACACACGTCGCAAAGACCTCTGGGATAGATCTATTCAATCAATTAATAGCACAAGTGGTGTTAATTAGTTGCGTAAATTAAGAAAAGATTCCATGCTCGTCAGCCAATCGGAATCAAGTATTTTATGGAGGTACGATATTAGCGTTTAAACTTCTCGAAATTTACCTTGTTCGAGAGATGAGAGTCTGGTTAATACTATGTCAATAGGCCATTCCCAAGTTATATCTTGTGCTTCTGATTCAAAACAAGTCTAAGTGCGAAAGCTTTCATATGAAAATATTCTGCAATCAGTTTCATTTTCATGCAAATCGAAATTATTTTCATAAGAATGGCTTCGCACTGGCCTAGCTGTATCTGGATCATAATCTAAAAAGAAGACTTTAGCTGTGGGTTTCCGTTCCTGTTTACATAACACACTAAAACGTTAACACCATCCAAACTCTATTCTATGGGGTAGAACCTACACGCATGCGCACAACCAGCCTCACATGAGAAACCTCAAAGCGATTAACTGGAGCAACCGTGGACAGTTGTTTCGTCCTTGTTAGGACCCATGCATCATCACGACATAGCTTTTTAGCCACAAGCAATGAGCTACAAACGTGAGTTCAAAGAGCTATTTTAAGGCATAGTTCCCACCGCATGCATATAGGAGCCTGGTTAATGTATGGTAACGAGGTGTTCTGTAGCTACGTAAATTAAATTTAGAGAAAGATACAGGACCGGACTCTGTTTTGGAGTTACAGGGTGTGTAATGCTAACTATACATTATGATAAAATCTTAAATAAGGTGTTTTTTTTTTGCCATCAGCGTAAGAAGGACAAAGACTTTTGATGTTCACGTTATCAGTTTTAGATTTTCTTTTGCTTCTCATCCTTTTTTCGCTGTTCTCACGGTTGTGTCCCTTCATGAATCATTTGTTTTTTCATAGTGGTACACTATCAAGTACCTTGAGTCACTTTATGGCGAGCACAAAACGTCTGCCTTACTACACCTCGGAACGCCCGTCGGAAGTCTTGTATGCGCCAACAGTACAAGACAGGGTTTAGTAAGGAATTAAGGTAAACAAATGTAGAAGCCACGTGGAACGTTCCATATAAGGGGCGAGTATACCCCAATATTACTATAGCAACAACGGAAGACAGCCATGGAAGGTAGCAAATAAATAGCGTTATCACAATGTACAGTGAGGTGATAACTGTTTTTCTGTACTTGGCCAGGTGTAAAGGGGGATCTTGCTCACTTCTCGAAATATACATCTTGTTCTGGTATTCCTTGAGAAGTCGGAAAATTCGCAAGTAGGAGATGAAAATGATGATTGTTGTCATGACAATTATGAAACCTGTACATGTTTGAACAAGGAAGCGATTCCAAAAGTACATCAGCGATACTGTTGATAATGATATCCACGTAAC